>JAWQRN010000455.1:0-29347 GCA_033557685.1 Sperchopsis tessellata
TCAGAGTGTAATACAGTATACATCGGTCAAACTAGTAGAAATTTCAAAATCAGAACGGACGAACATTTTAGCAAATACAAAAAATACATAAACCTATATAACCCACCCCCAACTAAGTCAAATTTCGCTGATCACCTTCTAGAAATTCACTTCAACAAATAAAAAGACGCCCTTCATATTACGCAAAAAAAAAGCATTCGCTTAAATATCTTAAGACAATAAAAATAAAAAGACATTCAAACAATAGTTTACATAATTGGTACAATGAACTTTTAGAATTAAACAGATCCCCTCTACTGAACCCCTGCTCCCACTCCCGCTAAATTGTATCCCCCTCTCTCAAAAATTTAATAAATTAGGCTGCTAAGTTGTATTTTTAGTTGTGAATGTTTTAAAAATTATAAAATCTGAAAAACTATATACTGTATCATTTACCTCATAATTTTTAAATATGAAGTTTCATGGAGTAACGGTCAACTCCATTAAACATTCTAGTCTAGTTTAGTCAGTGTACTCTATACATATATCATGCTTCTTACCAATATAGAAATGCTACGCTCATCACGTGATATTTCTAGTGTTATCAAATCGAACTCAGTTTTGTTGTGATTTATGGTTCTAAGCATACTTTTGACCCTGTTGTAGATGTAATTTATAAGAAAGCTTACAGAATGTTTAAATGTATCATATAATTCTTACAAGTTTCTGAGATACAGTGATTTTACAATATATAACGTTAATTAATACGTAATGTCCTGGAATCGAAGTCCACATTATTAGTGATACGTAGAGAATTTCTTGCTTCTATATCTTTTTTTAAATATATTTAAAAAAAAATTAGGGAAGGATTATATCATAGATCTTAAGATATTTTTTAAGAAATTAATTTATTAAATAAAGCAATAACTTTCATAACTTTCTTGTCTAACATATTAATACATGTTTAGTTACATATTTTAATTTCACTTCACTGAAATTATTTTATAAAAATCAAGAAGTATTTTCATATAAGCACTGTAATATGAGTATTTTAAAAATATATACATCAAAGCAAATACAATTAAACATCGATTCCTCAGTGCTAAAATATATTTACACCATTTACTTTTGAGAAATTGACATATAACAGATAACAGCAAGGAAAACATTCCAATTTACAAAATTGTAAAAAGTTCTTAAGCTCTATTTTCTTATAATAGTTCTAGATTCTACAAAAAAAACTATTTTAGTTTTATAATTTTGAAGGTGCAATGGATTCATCTATAATAAACACGCTTATAATAGAAACTCTAAAACGAAAGAATTCCACGGCTCCTGGAAGATAAAATACATTTCAAATCCTCACTTTTAATACTTTAGCCAATAATAGACAAAAAATCATTATTTTGGTCTATTATAAGTAATCATTTGGAGTACATCTCTAAAATTCGTGCGAAATAAATGACGCAATGGTAAACGTAACAGATTTGCAGTTTTATGTGGAACATTAATGCATGCAGTGTCTCCCTATAGGTGGATAATTAAGTCTGAAAGTAAAAACTTTATGAATTATCATTCAAAAGTACTTTTTTGGAATGTTTGTTTAATGAAAAATATATAAACTTTTTTGTTCGATTTAGTACCAAGTAGGAACTTTTTTCATATAGGATGATGGCACTCCAGCACATTCCATGGAATTGAAAAAGTACTTAAATGTCAATTGCATTTAAAGCATGGTACCACTGCGTGACCTGCTAAACACCAGATGTGTCTTACGCAATTTTAGTTAACAACTGAAATAGACTGGTGGCAAGAAACTAAGGAAAGTAATAAATGATACAAGGACAAAATAAAAGATGTCAGTGAATTAAAAAAAGTATATAATTCAAATACCAGTGGATATTAACATCCTTATGCAATACAAATTGTATGGAAAGACAATACGTACTCCGATGACCTGTTATTATTCTACAAGAATGGAAATGACCTCAAAACAGAAAAAAAATTAAAAAAGACTTAAAAATTCTCCAGAAATAGACACTACAGAAACTACCCGATTCTAGAAAAGAAAAACGTTCAAATATATACAACCTAAATATCTACAGCATTAGGCGAAGACAAACTTGTAGTGGCAACAATCGACTACCTAGGCTTAGAGTTCATAATAATCTAAATTGAAAGTATCACATCCAACAATGCTAGCGATCCTGTCAACATAACACTGCTGCAACAAAAAATTATAGCATATATAGACTATATAAAGAACAAATTGGGTTACAAAGTTCCTTTTTGGAGAACAGGAAATAAGTAAAACACAGACCGACTGTTGTGTCCAGAGGCAACAAAATAAAATTCTAAAATATGTATATTCTAATATATGACTTACTTTTATGCATCAACCAAAGATCTCTATAGAAAAACAAAACTGAAAATAAATGAACTGAAAATTTTTGAAACCTTTGTAAATACACAATGGGATTATTTTATGATCTCATTTAAATTATTGTTTAATGAATCTTTTCCATTCAAAACAGTTAGGTGCAGAGGAAATAATAGTAGGGAATATTATTATAGTTCAGAAGTAACAGAGTGTAAGAGACAACCGATGTATTGTTGATATTGTCGAGATATGAAAATGCATTTAAGATTTATTACAACCAATTTAATAGCTAAATGTAGGTCAAATTTTTATGCAGACTTAATGAGCACCTCATAAAATAAATCTAAATGTGGATATTATAAGGGGGAAATATTCAAGACGATGAAATAAAAATAGCAGGAGAACCTAAGACACTTTAATGCATAATTAACAAATGCAGCCCACAAGCTATTGCAAAGTATTGATGTACCAGAGTTTACATGTCATATAAATAGAAATAATGTATCGATATTTTGCGAACCACTTACACCAAGGGAAATAGTCAATTTATCTAAACAAATAAAAAATAAGATGAGCAATAGATGGGTTGAAATCCCCGTCAGCATCATGAAGATGTGCATTTACGAAGTTTGCAAGCCAATTTGTCATATCATAAACAATCCTTTTTGTGGGGAATTTTTCCAGAGCAACTTAAGTACGCATTGGTAAAGCCTTTGTATAAGAAATAAGATCCCAAGATAATAGAAAATTACAGACCTATATGTCTTTTGCCAATGTTTTCTAAGTTGTTCGAGATTGCTATGTGTAAACTTCTATAATTCGTTCGAACTTTTTAGTGAAATCCAGCATGGTTTAAGAAAGGGGCGCTCGGTGGAGACTGCTGTTTGTGAATGTTTGCAGAAGGTTCTAGAAAATTTGGAGAAAACAGGTCTTACTTTGGGCATATTGTTGGATTTGTCAAGGGCATATGATGCGTTGCCTACGACATTTTAATTAAAAAACTTAATACAACTCATTAAATCATACCTTGAAAATTTAAAACAAAAAGTCATTATAAGTAGGGGGGAGGGGGTGTAACATACAAATCAGAGTTTACAAATAATAGAGTTGGCATTCCACAGGGAAGTATAGCTGGACCATTGCTTTCCATTATTTATACAAATGATTTAATGAGGTGTTTGCAAGGACATAGTACTTCTGGAGTAAATTATGCTGATGACACAACATTGCTAGTAGAGGGAAACACAATGCCAGAAATAATGAGGCTGAAATCATTTTAGAAAAATTTCATTAGTGGATGCTAAAAAAGCACTTCTTAAAAAATGAAAGTAGGACAAACTATATTTTATTTAAAAATAAGCAAGTGGGTACGGAAAGTATACCACTCATAAAAATCCCAAATAAGAAAATTGTCTCAAAGTGCAAGACTCTTAGGGATAAACATTAATGAACAGGTAAATTGCAAAACTCATGTACATGAAGTTGCTCAAAAGGTTAGTCGGGTGCGTTATTCTATTCGATTTTTGAATAAATATCTTGATAAAATATATTAAAAATTGTGTATTATTCAAACTTCGTTTCTATTGTAAGGTTTGGGATATTCTGTTGGGGAAGATTATCTGACGTCAATAGCTTATTCATATTACAAAAAATGGTAATAAGAATCATTTTCAAGTTAAAATACAATTACAGTTGCAAGGGAATTTTTCAAAGAAATAAGTTTCTTATAGTAGTAGCCATTCACGTGGACAAATTTTTAATTTTTATGCATAAAAACAAATGTAAATTTCAGGAATTTAAAACGCACCATGGGTATATTAGGACTCATAAATACGAATATCCTTTGCATAGACAGACTATTCGAAACAGGTGCAGTGTATTGTGCCTTGAAATATTTTAATGCGATGCCAGACAATATTAAAATTGAAACTAACTTTAGAACATTCAAGCGTTTAAATACTTAGTAAATATTGAACCATATACTTTCAATGAATTTATTAATCTTGAAGGTAACTGACTTTTTTTTGTTTTTAATTTTAACTTACATTGTTCGCTTTTTCGTATTTAGGAATTTGTATTTTAGTTTTTAGTTATGTATATTTTGTTGGCATATGTTTTGACATTCTTTTTGCGTGTCGAGATTTTTGATTGTTTTGTTGTATTGAATTTGGATTTTTAAATTTTGTATTTTGAGCTTTGTTCTGAATTGACGCTCTTCATTTACTGGTATATGTATGTGTTTTAAATGTATATGTACCTTATTAATTGAATAAAGTACTAACTTATCTTCAGGTTAAACTCATTAATCAAGACAATACAATAATGAACAAATGAGAAAATGCATCAAGTCAAAAGGCAACGCAAGATGTACAAGCCAATTAAACGTTTACATTGGTTTGTAAATTTTTTGAGTTACCTTATAACTCGATGCAGTTTCTCATTTGTTCATTATGGTGTATTGTCTTGATTAACCAGTTGGTCCTGAAGATGAGGCGCAAATTCCTCGAAACTGGTCGACTAGATTATAACTAAACTTTTATAGATAGTTGGCCGTTTCCTTTTTAGACCTTCCCCATTACATGTATTTAAAATTAATATTCATAATGGAAAATGAATTGCATATATACAGTGAACTTAAATGGAAAAAAATTGGCATTGAAAGCAGAACAGGAAGAGTAAAAAAAAATCATGGACAAAGAACTGAAAATATACCACCTACCTAGTAAACTCAAGGAATCCAAATGAATCTGTTTACTATGTTACCAATAATAACCCGCAAGGGTTTTTGTGAGGTTTTAAAAACATTAAAGGCTCTCACATTATGTTATTCAAAGTTTAAAAATATTTTGTTCCACGAAGTTGCGGTCAACTCCATTAAATATTATTTTCTAATCTTAAAAAAACATTTTCAAATTTAAAAACTGATTTTTATTCCCTATCTTCCATTAGTTTAAATACATTTATTAAATTAAAATATGTTCACGTTTTAGTCAACAAATATCCGCATCAGTCAACAATCGTAAAAAAATTCAATTTTTAAATTGAAGGTATAATTTACATTATAATTTACAAATATACATATATTTTTGGGCAGTGATTTTACTTACTATATAACATTCGAGAAGGAAACACCAATGGTCCGCATAAAATACATCTACAGATTGAAGAATAAAATCACACGAACTTTTATGTTGTATGTCCCTTATTTACCTTGATATGTTATTTAAAATTTAACATTACAAGCCCACTATTTTTGCGGACCACTCATGTTTTTTCTTACTCCCTATAAACAGTACGAAAAAAAAAAACAACAACAGCTATTTCAAGGTCTAGAGCTAGGTCCAGGTTTACTTGGGTCGATTTTCTGGTAAGTCGTAACGATTTTCAGTCGTTTCTTCTCGTTTTCCATAATTTCTTTCCTGTATTTTGATTGCCTTTTTCTAGATGCTCTTCTACCTGTTGATTTGGCTACAACTTCTCGTCCCAAAATGAGGGACTTTATTCCCTCGTCAATGTTGTCCAATTCAAATACAGCTTCGTGTGTATTTATTCCTAGGAAATTCTTTATCGTTTTGTCAGCTTTGTATTCCATAAGTAACTGAACCAAAGGAACTAAAAGATAACAATTTTTTTTATTCGTTTAAGCCTACAACTCGTAATATTTAAAATAAAGTAAAAAATAAATCACAGGATAACACAAAATAAAATCAGGCATTTTTAAATAATACCAGTGTCCCCTCAAAATCTAAACTGACGTGTTTGAAAATTGTGTCGCCTTCAAAGCCAGAGATATTCAAGGTGGTGAGTTTTAAAATGAAGGCACTGTATGTAGAAGTTTCAAAACTTACAGTTATTATTTTCAGCTGCATGAAATATGGGGGTTCTTCCAGATTTTTTATCATTTTTATTTGGATCGGCTCCAAATTCCAGAAGTTTTTTGGCCATTTCAAATTTATTTTGAAGACAGCATAATATAACAGGTGTATAACCTAAAACAAGAATAGTAAATATTTATAAAATTTGTTGCAAGTAGCACATGTGTGACTTTTTATATATAAAATGATTGAGAAAATACCTTCATAATTGTAATCATTTAGTAAATCTATCGCTTTGGGCACGTGTCCAAAGTTATCTTTGGCAAGTAACTTTTCTAAGAAATTATCTGATGCGTGCATGACAGCCAAGTGTAGAATATTATTTCCTCCATCGGCATCACAAACTGCTACATCTGCACCGTAATTCAGTAGACTAGTTGCAATCAAGGGGTTACAGTTTTCCAACGCTGCAAGCTGTAAAGCAGTCTACAAAGAAAAAAAAAAATCCTAATAAAAAATTACATTCATAGCTAATTATACAGTTGTTTTGTGGCAAAAGTAGGATAAAGGGAGGTACATTCAAACAAGAGGCACATTGCGACAGCTCAAATTTAGTGCTTTAAACTTCTATACATCTAAAATAATCACGTCAACACCTACATTGCAAATCACTGAAGAAATTATAATGTAAGTAATAATTTTTTACTGCCACCCTCATAAACTTATACAATTTTCAATTTTATATATTTCTAAAGTACATTCTTCTTCTTCGTCGTATTCCCTCTTAGTAGAGGTGTCGTGATCATAGCTTTGATAGAACTGAGTCAATGTTACACTCCTGATTACCTCACATCTCTCTTTCTGTTTTGTGATCGTGTTGTTGCTTCATACACTGTGGAGTTTGTGGCCTCCTTAACCTGATCCACCCATCGCCGTGGTGATCTTCCCCTAGGTCTTGAGCCTTCCACTCTGCCCCGGACTAAGTAGCTCCAAATTTTCTCAAAGCCTTCTTTGGATATCCCTACATCTATGAAACAGGACTTGCATGCTAAAGAGTGTGGAATAGGTAGGAGTGTTGACTTCAGTCAATTACCTAGGATTTCCCCGGTGTCGTATATTAAATTGAAGACTATTGTTATGTCCATAGAATGAGTCCAATAATTTAACGATTTCTATGAGATCTCCATCTAACCCTGGTACTTTTCCCTCTTTTCCGCATTGTATAGCATTCTTTACTCCTTCCTTTAATATTTTCGGGCCAGAGTTGCTAGTGTTTTCGTCGCTACTAGTTTAGATAATATATAATGACCAACATCTTAATTTATCATTGATGAAATAATCATAGAATCTGTTTCATTTTCTATAAAAATTTTGGCAATTGGTGCAAAAAAAAAAGAAATAGTACTTACAAAACGTTGTTCATTAAGAACATCTACATGTTTCTTATTCAACTTCAAAACCACACACTGTCTTTGAACTTCCTTAAGGTCATCATTGAGAATGGCTTCATGTATTGGTCTACAACAAGAAAAAAAAATAGATATCGATTATGAAACATAGCTGAAAAGCATTCCTACACAGTACTACCTCCGTTTAAACCACTTGTGATGTAATTGGAACATAACGAGAAGCTATAATCTCAAAACTTGTTGATATGAAGCAAAATAAATGCAAGAAATTAGAAAAATTATTAATTTGACTATTAATCTATTTTTGCGTTAGGTGTCATTAGAGTATGTAAATCGTGTTTAAATATCTTTATTTTAATGTTATGGTAAAAAAAAAATATAATAGATTTCATATTCGGCATGACAAATATTCAAATAGCAACAAAAATACTCACAGGTCTCCTCTATCGTTGGGCTGCATACACCGGCTAAACCTCTTGACAAGGCTTTGAACATGATTACCATTCAAATGTTGGCCCATACTCATCATCAAAAGGTCAAACTGATCAAAAGCTAACTCTTGTGAAGGCAAGTTCAAATAATCCGGAGTACCCACATCGTAACCAATCGTAGTAGGCAGAGCCATTTCGTGCTGGAAAATAGGTGTTATCGTTGGACCCGTTCCAAAATTTGTATCTGTATTCAATTGTACACACTCTAGGCGAGAACTAAGGAGCATTTCACCATCGATAGTGTCTAGGTCTTTAAGCTGTTGATTTACCGGAACAATATTTTGAATTTCATTTACGGTAGCGTGATGGTCACTTGAAACAAATTCAGATTTTATTACGGATATAGGTGGTTTAACTGTCTGAGTTTTCGGTGTGGTGGTTTGCTCCTCAGTTTGACTGTGATATTCAACTACTGGAAGTTTGTGTGGGGGGAAACCCTCTAATAGTTTTGCTTCGAATGAATATGAAACGAGGTTGTCCAACTCGGCCACTGATTGAGAGTCAAAGGTTGACTGAGTTGCTGCGTCCTTGAATCTTACTTCAATTTGGGTTGAAGTATTTACAAAAGTCTTTCTTTCAGGTTCTGTTTGCGTCCACGTTGTTTTGAACGACTTCGTTTGAGTTGCTATATTTTGGGCAGGTTTCTTCGTAGTTGTGTTCACAGCAAAGTCAGATATACTTGTACCTGAAATAAAGTATGAAAAACATTATTATCGTTAATTATTATTGCTTCAGTGATTATGATGGGTGTGGAATAATTTGGCTTTTTATTTCTGACCACTTTTATTATAGCACATTGCAAAAGTTGTTTCACACCAAAATGCACTGTAATGTTCAAAATACCGCGTCTACAGCAATCATTCCGGTGTTCAGCAACTTGTGCAATATACTATAATAAATGTAGTCATAATAATATAAAAAAATAAAAATGCTAAATATTATTGTTGGTGAACAGGAAAACTACCGTATAATTAACAAAATAAGTATATATTCCTTCCACAAATTTATTATATAAAATCGACCGGTTTCAACCTACTCAGGTCATTTTCAAGCTAAAATGTATAACATCTAACTCCCCAAGGACCATACATTGAATATAGCTGAAAACCTAAAATTTTTCCTTAACTTCCACGCCAATACCAATCTAAACCTCAATGAGTCGCATTATCTGTCCTCCAATCCTCTCTTTCTTGTTCTTCATGTAGTACCCGCTCTTCGTTCAAATGTTGGTAATAACCAGCCTTAATCCAATCGCATGTGCTACTTTCACCCAAAAGAATTGTCAAGGTAATTTTATCTAATTATATTTTTGAATATTGTTATACATTCCTATTTGTATGTGATTTTAGCCTGAAAATGACCTAGTATGAAACTGGTCGCTTTTTTAAAATAAATTTGTGGGGGGACTATATACGTATTTTCTTAAATTATGAACAAAATCCACAAAACAACTAATTTCCGTTTTAATGAAACTACAGTATGTTATAGTTCAAATTACAAATTACTTTAACACAATCATTTAGAGGTCATTACAAACGGTAATGCACAATTATTTTACATAATTCACACATTGCTCCTTCTAGGATATATCTAGAAGTATTAACACCCCCCCTGCATTTTTATTACAGGTTATTATACACAGTGTAAAATTGATTTTGGGGCATACGGAATTGTCAAAATATTCGTCCACTCTGAAGTTGGTATCTCAAAATCATGGTTTTTGAATGCTTCAACAGCTTCTTGAGGTGATTAAAACCACTGTCCATGCATTTCTTGTTTGCAATTGGGGACCAAAAAAAAGTCATTAGGCGATAAATCAGGTCAATACGGGCAATGAGACATTAATTCGATGTTTTTCTCCTTCAAACAATCAATTGTTTGACGTGCTGTGTGAGAGCTGCTGTTGTCATGATGAAGAATGACGCGATGATTTCTGTTGTTTTTCCTTATTTCGTCGATGATTTCTGGCAAAGAAGTTGTTCTATACCTTTCAGCTTTAACAGTTCTTCGATCCTCTAAAGTAATGGTTGCGACATGTCCTGTACAACCGAAGAAACAAGCGATCATTTTCTTGGAAGTACTTCGTGAACAAACAACTTTTGTGGGATTCGGTTCATCTTGGAATGCCCAAACAGTAGATTGTTGCTTAGATTCTGGTTCAATCAAATATATACAAGTTTCGTCACATGTTACGATGTCGAATTTTTTGAGCATTTCCTTACACCAATTAACACGGGCCTTTTTTAGCTTCGGTCAAATTATGCGGAATCTATCAGGAACGAATCTTTTTTACAGATAAATGTTCATGCAAAATCAAATGTACAGCAATCTACGATATGCCTAAGCATGCCTCTATCTCACTGTAAGTCATATGCCGATCTTCAATCATGTTCCATCCGGGCAGGTATTGACGAGTGCAGGAGGAGGGAAATGAGAGGGATTCTCCAAGCAATTTGTCGAGTCTCTTCACCAGGTTAGAAATAAATTACGTTTGGTTAAAAAGGTTAAGAAGGGTTAAAATCTCAAAGATATATAGAAATATCACACATCACATTATATACGTTATGTTTATTGTATTAGTATTTCATTGATGCATTTTAGCAAGTACTATTTTTATAGTACTATACAGGAAAATATGTAATGAAGCACTACACTATTAAGCAATGCATTAAAAATATATGAAAACGTGTTAGAAAGAAGAGTATAACATTACACAGAAGGCCAAATGGATGATGCGCAAAGTGGATTCAGAAAGGAAAGAATTTCGAACGACCATATATTTACACTAAAGGAAATAATAAACAAGACACTGAAAAAGAACACAAAAGCATACATAATATTTATTACATTTATATTTAAACTTGGAAAAAGTTTTCGACGAGTGAACAGAGAGCAAGTATGGGCTAGTATGGTTAAAAAAGGAGTAAAAAAGAATCTGATAAATGCGGTTAAGAGAACATACAAGCATACCACCAACTATGTAGTGAGTATGAACATCAGGTCCACAAATTTTGAAACAAATGAAGGACTAAGACAGGGTGGAAGTCTGAGTCCAACGTTGTTTAACGTATATATGGACGAAATAATTAAAGAGTGCAAACCACTACTAAAAGAATTACATATAGGCTACTTGACGCGACAGAATTAAGAATACAATGAAAACGTACCATATGATGAACAGAAAGTTTATAAAAAAGAATTTGGGAAGAAAACAAAGATATCTATGTTCAAAGCGGTAATTAGACCGATTTTAACATATGGATGCGAGATATTGGTGCTAAAAAGGACAAAAGTAAGACGCAAGAAGTAGAAATTAAATACTTAAGAGGGATCAAAGGAATTACAAAAACAGACAGAATAAGCAACAAACATAAATATAAGACAGCTAGGTTGGTGGGTGTTCTTTATGAAGAATGGAAGACGGAAGAACAACTAAAAGAACATGGAGAGCAGGAATACAGAAAAAAACCACAAAGAGGAAAACCGAGATGTACATGGGAAAATAACATAGAAAAGTATATAATGGAGAGAAATAGAAAACTGATGGAAGCAAAAAGCTGGCACAGAACAAAATAGAGTGGAAGAAATTCATATTTATTGTACTACTATACTTTAGATGCATTTTAATAAGAACTATTTTTATGTCGTATTGGTTGAATGAGCATGGCCTAATTTGAATTTTGCATGCAATAGGTAGAATGGGCCTTTGTCAACAAACGAACCGAAACCATGTAATTCTAACCAAAACATACATTCCGCATTAGAAAAAAATTAATTGCAAGCGATGGTGACATGAAACATTATTTTTGAAAAAAAATGTAGAAAATGAGATTATGCACAAAACTTCATTAACACTGATTAAAATTAACTTACAATAGTATTGAAGAAAATTATAAATGATCTATTAGTAGATTACCACACTTGCATTTGCACAGGTTTTCAAGTTGACTGCTAGTAAGCAAATAACTGATAGGTAATAAGAGGCATGATGCACATAATTTTCATAGAATTATATGTAGGTAATTCCCCTTTAACTATATACTGAATATAAAGGGGGATTCCAACATTTATAAAATCATTTGGGCAAATAACATATGTACTTGAAATTATCCTTGTTTATTTATTATAATTCATATGTAAATCCATTCATTTTATCAATGGCTATATAGAATTACATGGTAAAACTTGTGCATAAACTATACCTATCTAACTCTACAAGGTCTATCAAAAAAGTTAATTTAAGCAACAAAATAAAAAGTTCAAAATTTAGCTTTTGTTATTAGTATATATTATACTATCTTCAAAATTAAGATTTAGTTAAAAAAATTTAATTTTTAGTATACAAGGCCTATCAAAAATCAAATAGAAATTATTTTTTTAAATCGTTGCGTTTCTGTATGTCGAATTATTTTCTAAACTAAAATTTCAAATGGAGATTATTCAAGCTGTACAAGTATACTTTTAATCCCCAGTGATTCATCCCATACAAGTCAAATAGGTTATCCAGATTATGCTGAAAGTCTGCCATCAACAAACCATATCAATACCAATAAAAGAATAAAACAAGAGGGAACCAAGTTATGAGCTCTCATGAACACCACGCAGTTGGGCAAGATGAAAGAGGAACAAAAAACAAAGTAGACCTTACCTTTGGCGTGAATTTTTTCCATAGGTTGTTCTGACGTCCCACTAGTCTCTGGTATCGTAGAACTTCTTCTTTGTAAACTAGTTATCAGTCTTTTCACAGGCATTGTGGAATCCAAGTTCCTAAATTAAGAAAAATAATTACGTCACATTTAACAAAAAAAAAAATAAAAAATAGAAGCAATTTTTTATGTTTTTAAAGAACTATCATTCGACTTTCATAGTACATAGTAAAAAGTACCACCATGTTTTTTTGGTAATTCTGACGTGACATTAATTCAGAAGTCTGATTTATGTAGAGATGATATTTCTATTGCAGAATAGAGATTTATTTGTAAACATCTTTACAAAAGTTTCAAACAGTACAAAGTGCGAGAGGTTCCAAACTTATTGGTCACATTGCAAACATTTTTGAAAGATTATTAAGACAAAAATGATAAATTTTTTAAGATAGCATACCATGTTATCTGATAACCAGTCTTCGCACTAAATTATCTGATAATCAGTTTGGATTAGTGGAAGGCTGGCGACACCTAGACGTATTGCTCTTTTTCCAAATGATTTAGACAAAGTAATGGATGCATCAAAAATCTTCAGCGGAAGTGTTTCCGTGGCATTCTGCTAGAAAAAGTCAAACTCTGTAGCTAATTTTAAAAAAGTTACTGAATGTGTCATTTATTTGCAGCTGTGAAATTTCATTGAGAATAATGGAACATAGGATGACTATCCAACTGGTTTTCGAGAAGATTATAATTGTGACACTACCTTGCGCAATGTACTTCATCATTGGAAGGAAAGTTTAGAAAAAATGGTATGGTGGTTACAGACTTCTTGGATCTAAAGAGAATCGTTGACACAGTTTACAGAGAAATATAATTATAAGTATTTATGACTGTAGTTTCCGTGGTACAGTGTACTCATAGTTAAACCTGCTATTCCCTCAGTGAAACTAGATACTTGTACTCCTTCAGGTCATAAAACAAAATTCAAAATGAAATAAATCAAAAAAATTTTTAAATTATTAGACATGTTACTTCTTTTATGGCCAGGATAGACTTTAATACTAGAAACGTGGAAGGTTGTAAATGAATTAACTAATACATCGAATCCTGCCTCGGAGATAAAAGTGATAACTGCTGAATTTGGTGATGAACTGAATGCACAAGAGTCAATTGCAGAAGAATTTAACGAGAATTTTATTAATATTGTACAATAAATGGCCGAGTAAATAAATACACAACACGACGTTGATATTAATGAGTCAGTAGTACCCAATAGTTTATTTATAAAGCCAATAACTCAGCAGGAGTTAATAACGTATGTACATAAGTTGAAAGATAAAGATGCCGCAGGAAAAGGTGGAATTAAGTCCGAAGTCATTAAAAGAGTACATCGTTGTATAATAGGCCAACTAAAACATAGCTTCAAATTAATTATTTCTACGAGAATTATACCGCCAGAGTTAAAAGAACCTGTGGTTGTGCCTATTTTTAAAAAGGGAGACAAAAAACTGGTGGGAAATTACAGGTCATTATCACTCATTAATAACATAGCGAAACTATTTGAAATGTGTCTAAAAGACAGAATAATGATATTCTTGGAGGACAAAAATGCTTAGCCTTAGTAGAAGTTACCAGCACGGTACTAGATAGCATCAATGAGAAACAAAAATGCATATGAATAGTTTTAGATTTAAAAAAGGCATTTTATACTGTTTCCCTTTAAATACTAATGAAAAAGTTAGAAAATGAAGGAATTAGGTGTACCTTTACAATTGTTGCAAAATGATTTACAAAACAGAGCCCAGTATGTGAAAATACGTTCCACAATAAGCTCATCTAAAATTATTAAAACAGGAATCCCTCAAGGAACAATGCATGCTCCTTTACTTATTATTTATAACAACAATTTAGGGAATAAGGAAATAGACGGAAAAATAAGTTGCAATGCTAAAGATACGACTCTCATCATACCTGGAAAGTCTTGGGTGGAAGTTTCAAATAAAGCAGAAACAGCTTTGAGAAAAGTTAAATTGTGGCTGGACAGTAATCTGCTTACGTTGAATACAGCAAAGACTAAATTTTGAACATTCTCTTCATCAGAAAGTGCAGATCCAAACATTCAGCAGTTAAAAATGCATGAGACGACCTGTTTAAAGGAAGGATGTGGGTACATTGAATCAACGAAAAGTATGAAATACTTTGGAATGGTAATAGATGATACATTAAATTGGCAGGAACATATATTACAGATAATTAAAAAAATTGGACAGATAATTTATATATTAAGCTGCTGAAGAATATTTTATGTTAGAAAATATTAAAAAACAAAATTGTCTGCTGGGGAGCGGCTTACAGTAACGCAATTAAGGTATTAGAAACTGCCCAAAAGTATATCTTAAAAACAATTTTCTGTAAGCCAAGAAGATACTCCTCGGAAACATTATATAAGGAAGTTGGGGTATTGGATGTGAGAGAACTATTCATTCGGGATGCAGTGATATACATACATAAAAACATGGTTCTGTATTCTAGAGTAGATCATGCACACGATACCAGGCAACGATCGCAGATATATCTCTCAAGGACGAATTTTACCAAAACACAAAAATCTATAACATACTTGGGCAGGAAGCTTTATAATGCAATACCCAATGAAATGAAGCGTGTAATGGCTACCAAGTTATTTGCTAAGGTGGGGTCATTTATTCGACTAAATGGTAACTACATTGGGGTAGTATTGCTTTTGAGACAGAATATTAACTCTAGAGAATATGATGTGTTTGCATGTTTTGTTTTGTGTAGCGCAGTAAAATTTAAGTTTTATGGATTGAATAGCTTAGGTTTAATTTTAGTAAAGATTTTAGTCACTGATATTTTATTTCAAAGAACTGTGTGTGTCTTTGTTTTATTTATTTTTTTTATGGTGCATCTTAGTTTGTTTAAGGATAACATAAATAACTTAACATTTTGTAACCATTTCTTATTGGCTGTAGATGGTGCCAGGTGGATGGGAACCTGCAACACAAGTCTATAGGCTTTGATGGCCTCCGCATCCTTCTGAATTAAATTTTTATTTTTATTTATTGTAAAATTATGTATTGGCTTTGTAAATAAATGTATTTTGTATTTTTTTAATAAGGGCAATGATACATTGCATGTGCTTTACACATATTTTTGATGTATTTACAATAACAGGTTATATTAGTTTTATTAATATTTATAGAACGGTAGAATTTGGAGCGTGCGTCTTTTTTGTTCCTGAACCCAGGTAGAAGTTCATCTTTATCTTTGACTATAGTGTAACAATTACATCTAAAAAATTAACAAGACATCCCTTTTCACAAAAATACACACCATGTAATCTCTAATAAAAAAGAGATAACATCACTAAATAATGAGTAAAGATATTAAGAAACTAAAAAGTTATTGAAACCACAATTCAATTTTCAATTATGTAGACCTAAGAAGAACAGCAGGATAAAAGAGTTATTTGACTGAAAAAAGACGGAGGGTTAAATGCGATTTCTTAGGAGATAAATGTGTTGTATATTTGCTATAAGAAAATAGAAGCTTCATTTGTTTACTGATGGCGAAGTTCTGGAAGAAATTGTGAAGAACTAACTACTGATCCACTGAATCATTAGCGTGTTGGCTTGTGTGATTGGGTGGCAAAAAATAAAATAAAAATGAATGAATAGTTTCAAAAGGAATTCAAATTATGAAATATTTAAAAAACTTACTTGGCAATAGGTACTTTTAACAAGCTCGAAAACGGTCTTTCTTCAGCATCGTTTGCAGAAAAGCCTAAGAATGGGCTAGACCTTCTTCGGTTGTTTATAATTTTTCTTTTTGGGAACATTACTTCATCTAGTTTAACTGAAAACAAATAAAAATTAAAATTAAAAAATATATGTAAATAAAAAAAAAACAAAAGAAAATCATTACAAATTTTCAGAGATTTTCAAAGTCATTACGGATTGCTTTTTATTCGTGCTAAATTTAAGTTCTTGATTGTCAGTTTAAACGATTTTATTTCACGCCATGTTGATAATTAAAAAATAAGAAAGCATTCGGAAGATTAGTATGATAATACTAAAAATCTACTCATAGTTATTTCTATGAACATGCTATCCTTTATAAAATTAAAGAACTATACGTGAACAAAACAAAAATATACTGCTATTGTACATCTAGTGCATATAACAAGCAAAATACAGATTCTAAAACAAAGAACAATAACAGTCAATGAAAATAAAAATACCTATTACTTTGAAATTTAGAATAAAATACTAACCATTATCGGCAGATTCCGAGACATTAGTTATTGGTAAAGTCGTAAAATTCTTTATATTTATAATGTTAAGGTTCGACAAACTCTCTTTGGGTAAAATTTTCATCATTGTGGGACTAACATTTACACCTGAAGATGTCTTAGAATCACAAACAGGGGTTAAATTTTTAACTATCGCTAGTTTGGGCATGTTCTGCTGAGGTTTTTTCAAACTTATCGTTATAAATTTCCCAACGAGACCCTTAGTAGCATCTTGTACCCCTAAAAATATAAATATAGCACTCTAGAAATGGCAAATTTCCAAAATGTTAATACTAAGTAGTTTTAACGTATCATACTACTGTAGTTAATAAACCCAATCACCAGGAATTCTGCTTAGAAAATAATGATGAACTTCCTTCTACACAATTGTTGTGTAACCGCAAATTCTTAATAATAATCAATAAGAATGTGGAAATGTAATAGATTTCCACTTTTATTATCTATACAAGTGTTTCTTCCAGGTAGAAACTGTGTAGAGGCTCTGACAAGTGCCGACGTTTCATCCACTGTTCAATGCTACACCTTATAAATGTCCCTTGCAATAGCGGAAAAAACATCGGAACTTTTTAGACTCTACACAATTCATATGTGCGATTGTTTATTTCTTTAGAAATTCTGCCACATTTATGGGTACGTTGTTACATGGATTTCCCAGACAAAATTATAACAACAACAGAACGATCGACTAGAGATTATAATAGCGGGCCAAAATATCAATACCGATATTCCGGTATTTTCAAAACCAGAATGCCATTATTCCCACAAAAAAATTTCTTGTCAGATTTTCATTACAATATTTTAAAAACTTCTAGGGAAAACAAAACATCTAAATTTTTTAAATTAATAAAATCTATAAAAGAAGGTAACAACACTTAAAATTACATAAACTAAACTTTTTATCGTTTACTATAATATAAGGTATACAAAAAGAAACATGACATTTTAAAAATTTGATAATGTAACGATTATATTATTTTTAAATTTATTTATTTCCAGTATCAATCTTACTAAAATGCCCGTATAAAACATATGATCTATGCTTTTGAATTTTTGTTAATTGTTCTTTAACGTAATTTCGTAAAAATGTGTCATTTTTAGTAGGTGAACTTCTAAAAACTTAAATACCTTTCGAATTGTTGATACAAGAGGAGATATTAACATGACTGAGACCAAGTTATATCTGGAAATTATCTACAAAATCAGACTCTATGATGATGCCAACATCTTCTTCATTGACAACATCATCTTCATCTTCGAAATGCATGTTGCTATATGTGCATTCTTCGTCTGGTCTTGACTTATAAAGGGCATTGGTTATTGCTAAATTGATTGCATGCGCTACGCAGAGTTGTTGTTCAGCACCTACCTAATTTGACCATAACAGTTGCCCCATCAATAGTTACACAAAGAATGTAATTTGAAATTCAGAGACGAAAACCATTTAACTTCAAGGCCACAAGCGCTAAACTCTTCTCTACTGGCATACATCCGTATGCACATACTTATCCAATATTACATAAAATGCCCCCGGTACAATGAATATTTATATTTGAATATCATTGATTGCAAATTCTTTTCTATTATCAACAGAGGTAATAAAAATATTATAAACTATTGCAAGCCGTCATAAGACCAGTACTTGAGGTTTACGTTTTCATTGTTTTTGAAAAAACTTGTTATTAAAGATTTGGACGTCAACTTTTCAGACTGACTTGGTTGATCATTGTCTGTATTTAAAGTTCTTTTCAAATGAGAATGTAGCCCACTTGGATAGCTGACCATTTTTTTTTTTAAATACCAAACCAATGATTCACCGCTTCCTTTTCTGTGTTCACCAAATTCGATTCTTGTGTAATAATAAGAACATATTATTCTAGCTTGTGTTTATGATGTATGGGTATAGACTTACGTATGTGTGGACAGGCCCCATTAGAACGATCTCAATGTAAGTTCTCATGTAAATTATGAGTTTACCATTCAAACCATAAGCATTTGGTGTTGTTTGGATATTAGATTGTTCAAATTAAAGCGTACTGTATTTTCTTAGGGGTCTTGAAGCATTTAAAATGTGCCTATATTCTCAGTCAGTAAGACGTTCTGTATTTTAGTTGCCAAATCAGTGTAATTTATAATTGTTTTGTTATTTTTGTTTGTTTCTACCTTTTTTGTTGAAAATCAGTTTCCAACATCATTTTGTTCGTGGCAATTTTTGTTATTACATAATTTATAATTGTGTACGCATCCCATACATTCATTTAAGGTTTTTTGCATTTTTTTTTATTATTATTTAGACTGATTTAATTATACTTAAATTCTATTATTTCTAACCAGAATCCCTCAAAACCTGGACAACATATTTTTAAAATCTCAAATAGTATCGCATAACCGATTTTCTTACCTTGAGGTTTACTATGATTATATACATAAACATTCAAGCTACGTGCAGTTTTTTCTTCAACGGGAGTTTCCTTTGTCGGCACATTTGGCAGCATTTTTTGCGATTCTTCAATAACAAATGGAACCAGTGACGGCATAACGTCCATTTTAGCCAGCTCATCTGAAGTAGATTTAAGTAAATAAGTTATTATTGCCCCCAAAATATGAAAAATTATGCTGCTTAGAAACTTGTCATATTTAAAAAAAAAAAAAAACATTTGAATCAATTTAAAAAATATATATAATATTATTCAATGATACAATTTCCATTATTTCTAAGAACTTGTTGCATCTTTCAGGTAACCTGACAATTCCTCTTCTATAAAAGTTCACATCCTTGCAATGAAAATAGTCAGCAACTGCCTTAAAAACACTTTCGAAAGAATTAAATTTTCTTCCTATTAGATAATTTTGCAGAGATCTGAATAGGTAGTAATCTGATGGTGCAATGTCAGGTGAATACAGCGGGTGACTAAGAACTTCCCGTCCATTAGCACTAATTTTTTAATGTGTCACCATTGCGGTATGTTGATTAGCATTATCACGATTCCTTTTCTAGACATTAATGCTGGCCTTCTTTCCTTGATAGCTGCATGCAATTTATCGAGCTGGTTGCAGTAGACATCCACATTAACAGTTTGTCCTTGTTTCAGCAATTCGTAATACAATGGACCTTTTCTATCCCACCACAAAAAGAGCAGTACTTTTCTTTGATGAATATCTGGTTTCGTAAGAGTAGCTGGCGATGTTCCAGGTTTGCAGTAAGATTTTCTTCTCTTAATATTCTAGTAAAGAAACCACTTTTCAACTCCAGTAGTAAGATTGTCCAAAAAGACTCCACATTGTGTGTAATGAGATAAGATGAGCATATTCTTACACGATCAAATAAATTATTTTCGGTCAATTAGTGTGGGGCCCAATTGCTTTAAGGGCTTACATACACCTGGGTAGGTCAAAAAGATTGATTTTTCTAAAAGGTGCTCATTCGAAAGTACTATCCTTTGAGCGTCTACCCTGAAAATTTAATAAGGAAATTCGCAGTAATGACGAAGTTATAGCGTTTTGTAACTGAACGGGTGAGCAACAACTAGTTCCAGGTATTTGTGAATGAGGTTGACACAGCAAAAAAAAGATCTAATGGAAGCGTCAATATCTAAGGAAGATCCGTTATATGGCCCAGAAATCAACGATTTCATGTAAGTTTAAAATAATTCAGTTATTTCAGTGTACGTGTTCAAGACTTTAAACATGTTTTAATCGAAACAGTGTTTTCAAAATCGGTACCAGAAATATCTCCGCAACTACTGGACAGATCAGGATCAAGTTTTGCATAGTTATGCTTCACACAATAATCTAGTACTTATCAAGCCATTTTTTTGATACCTGGCGATTTTTTATTTCATCATAAGTACTGAACAATTTTGAGGCGAAAAATCGCCTGTTTTATTCCAGTGACTGCCATAACCCGAAAAAATTAAATTTTTAAATTCCGGCTCGATAAATACTAATTTTATCTATCTACTTTAAGAAACTTTGTAAAAAAAAATTTTTTAAAACAAATTTAAAAAAAAAGGCAGATGCATGTCTAGTACCGCAAGCGCTTCAACAAAAACACATCCCAGGAAAGCGACTGTAACTTTTTTACCGCTTAAAATTAACCAAATTTTCACAAAATGTCATACTTTAAAATGTATATCATGGTTGTTCAATAAAATTCAGTTTTATACTATACTTATATATATATATATATAAAAAAATCTTAAACATAACCCTACTTTTAGCCGTCTCAGGTGTATGTAAGCCCTTAAGACAATCCCAAACCCTGTTAAGAGAATGGGGTTCCATAAGAGCATTTACACACAAACTTAGTGTAATTGTAGTTGATATTGGCAGTGCAGAAGTTTGCAAACTTCAAACTTTGTACATTAAGTTTATAAAACAGCCAATCAGATTCCATCACAAACTGTTTAACGTACGTAAACAACAATAACCTTACATTTTTGTATTTACATACCACGCTATACACTTGTATTTTAATTCCTGTTTGTCCGAGTTAGTTAGAATGGAATTTCATGAGTATTGGCAGAACAACTGTTTAATTATCCAGCTATTTGCAACAGAAAAAGTCCAGAGCTCAAAAACAAAAGTAGAATTACGAATGCTCCATATTTTACAATAAGTGGCTATGTAAATGCATATACAATACAAACTACACTACGCTAAAAATTACACTAATTTTTCTGCACTTATCTCCATCTAAAGGGACCAATAATGTGGTCTCCAGCAGCTGTACGATGGATACAGAATTCTCTTGCAATATCTCTAGTTGTTAGATGTGGATTATGCTCCAACATGGACCGAAAAATATCATTATCGATCTTGGATGGTCGCCCAGATTGAGTACCTTCTTTTAGGCCCAGATCTTCGGAACGAAATTTTGTAAACCATCTTTGGCAAGTACAAACATTTACAATACCTCTTCCAAATATTGTAATTTAGTTTCCACGTGCGTTGCATCCTCTCTCGAACTCATACTCATAAGTAACCGATGAATGGTATAAAAAATTCCTTTTATATTGAACATGTAAAAAAATTCCCCTTGACGCATTAGCAACACAGATTTTTTTATTTATAAACAAAATCCCCTGTTTATTTAAAATACGACAGAACTTTCCCTCCAACCTAATATATACAATCTGAACGTTGTTAACAAACGTGAATTTGAAATAAAATAGTTTTTGTTTTAAATGTTAGTTTCATGACCAGATCTAATCAAGTTACATACCATTTTTCTCTAGCTTCTTTGTTTCAATACCAATTTCTTCATTTTTCTGTTCATTATGTGTTACTGTCTTGCAGACTGCTGCTATATAATCTGATTTGTTGATATTTTGTAATACAGGGTTGTCATAAATGAGTTTCATCTTTTTTTCTAAAAACAGAAAATAATATTAAGCCTATTAAATGTATGTATGTATGAAAATTGTTTCCGGATGGAAACCGTGTAGAGACTCTAATAAATGCAGACGTTTCGTCCACTGTTGCAAGGGACATTTTCAAGGCGAGTGATGTTACTTCAACGAATGAATTCATTGCACTGAAGTGAAGAGTGCAGTGAATTCATTCGTTGAAGGAACATCACTCGGCTTTAAAATGTCCCTTGCAACAGTGGACAAAACTTCAGCACTTATCAGAGTCTCTACACAAATATTAAGCATATTTCTCGATCTATTGTGTTATTAGTGTGTCTGATCTTTCGACAGTCTCTGAATCTCACCTCAAAGTTCTTATGCATGGTATTAAATACAGTGGTCCTTATTTTAGTTATAAGGATAAGGGAAAGAAATACTAGATTTATTTTATACCTTCACTCTTTCTGGGAGATTCTTCTTCAGTCTTATCATTTTCAAAAGGTACCTTGAGCATTTTAGTTGCTTTTGAGATTTATTCTTGGTAATGTTCACGAAGAATTGATCATCAAAACAATTACCTTAATTCGTTTTGAGATTTCAGGTTATCTGAAAAACAAAAAATACTCTTTTTATTCAAAACTTAAAGTTTTACAATAATTTCTTTATAAATAAATTTAGAGATTCAATATATTCGTAAACTGTTCAAAACATCGATCGATCTTCAGGTTTTCTGGGAGATAACCGTGTGTATGCTTTTCATACATGCAGCTCTAAAAAGTGCCTGTCATTTATCTAGACATAAGAAAATAATACAGATTTTACACGAAGCTCTGCAGTAAAATGATATGTATTAAATGCTTTCACCTGTTAAATTGTGATTAAACAACGAATGCTGTATTTAATTTGATTAATTTTAAAATTAAAAACGTCACATTTTTTCACGAGTTTTATACAGAAAGATTATGCATATCTAAAGATATGAAAATACGCGTTATTATAGACAAATTATTAAAAATATAGTACTGACCTGTTGATTGTTTCCTGCCTCGTTGATATTTGTCTTTCACATAAAACAATAGGGCAGATAACTGAAAGCGTACACAAATCACACATGGAAAAATGTATCACTATGTATTATAATTTTAAAACGAACTAGTAAAGATAAATCAATCTTATTGCAGGACACTCGCGAGATCCACTGCGATCTATGCGTTACAATTACAGTTAGAACAGAAATACGAGTGGTCGTGACAGAGAAGAGGTAACCGACAATTCAGGGGAACCCCCGTAATCTACGATGACAAACGGGGTTTACACGATATAAAAGTCAAGAAAACGATTGTTTTTGTTTTACAATCGTTGATAAAATTATACAATCTGTCACTAAAGTTACCTGTTGTTAAGAAAAAATTAATATATGTGATATGAAAGATCCTCAATGCGATTAATAATTTATCGTATTTTACACTGAAAAAATGTTGATTTTATTTTATTACAGGAAAGTGGAAAAGACGTAGACAGATGTTGGCCTATAGTGAAAAGGTAAGTATTAAGTATTTAATTTAAAGTGAAGGTAACTTGTTCATATACAATCACATATACATCTCAGTTTTATTGTAAAGATACTTACTAAATTAAAAAAAAATACAATTGAGACACCTACTTACAGACTGATGCTAAGGAATGGAAAAAATCGATATCATGAAAGTGACAAACTTTAAGAGAAATCCCCGAGTCACATCATCAAAAAGGAATGTTAAAATAGAAACATAACAAATTTTGAAGTCATCGGCTGATTTTTGTAGTCATTCGTGAGCGATTCATGCAATCATAGATTTTATGTTTAAAGATGAAGCCCGTTTTTTTTCCTAGAAGATTTTGTAGAATTTTAAAAACATGAGAAAATAGAAAATTCGGTGTTTTGTGGATAATATTCATGATTTAGAAAACAAAAAATATTGTCGTTCCACAAAGGTTTTTAAAATATACATAATAGTGCGATCGGTTTCGACCACACTAGGTCATTCTCAAGCTAAAAACACAATACAGTAATTAGCGACTTGAAAATAATTAATTAAAACCGGAATCCTACCTTTTGAGTCAATGAAGGCAAGAACGCAACTAACCGGTGTCACCAGACCTACCAACTGCAGGGAAGTAATTGGTCTGTTGGGGATAATTTTAAATAGGGGATTGGAGGTGAACTTATGGGGTTCATTGAGGTTGAGAACAGGACTGGATCGACTGCTGAGATATATTTCGATTATATATTAAGCCAATCCTAATAATCCTATCATTCTTCACAGATATCCCACGGGTAAGACATTTGGTGTTGCCAAATGCCGTGCAATATATCTCAGCAGTCGATTCAATCCTATTCTTAACCTCAACGAATCCTATAATTTCACCTCCAATCGCCTATTTAAAATTATCACCAACACGCCAATTACTCGTCCTGCCATTGGTACGTCTGATAACAGGGGTGTAGTTGTCTTCACTGACTCAAAAGATAGGACTGCAGTTTTAATTAATTGTTTTGCAAGTCGCTAATTGCTGTATTGTGTTTTAGCTTGAGAATGACTAATGTGTGGTCGAAACCGGTCGCAATATTATGTATATATTAAAACTATTTGCGGAACGGCAATATTTTTAATTTTCTTAATCTTTAAAACATGGTTAAAAAGATAAACATTTTATTCATTAAAAATCACACTTAACAATTAGCATATGATTCAAAGTATTTTAGATAAGGGGTGGAGACCATAAAAACAAATTGAGAATCTTGGCTTAGTTCATATAATTGCTAAATTTTTTTATTTTATTGGGGGGACCAGAAAGTAATGTCGTGTCTGCGCATGTCAATATTTGTTTATCATTTATCAGCTCATTGTATACTTCAATGCCGTGCAAAAGACATTTTAAGGTTAAAGTGACTTGTTTACTTGTCAATAATTAAATCTTATCTTTTTTTGCAATTTTTGGTGAAATGCCAGTAGATTGGTAGTAAATAAATGGTAGTAACGCAACAGTTGCTACCAAAAACATCTGCGATGTTTATCCAAGTGCATTAGACGTTCATAAATGCCAAAGGTGGTTTTGTAGGTTCAGATCCGATAATTTTGATCTTTCTGACTCGTATCGATCAGGAAGACCAACTTTAGAGAATGACGTGTTAAGGGTGGAAGTGGAAACAAATCCATGTCAGACAATCGAGGAACTGTCAAACACTGTTAACTGACCTTGGTCGACCATCCAAGAACATTTGCAGCAGATTAGTAAAGTAAGCAGACCAGGTGTTTGGGTCCCGCATAATCTTTCCGAAGAAAACAAAGAGAACCGATCCACCACATGCAACTTATTGTTGCAACGGCACAATACAGAAGCGTTTGAAAAATGGGTCCTCTATGATAATTCAAAACGCAAAAAGCAGTGGCTCTCTCCGAATGAATCGCCACGAAGTACTGCTAAGCCAGGTTTACATCCCAAAAAGACGCTTTTGTGTGTTTTGTGGAGAATTTGCGGAATCGTTCATTTTGAAGTGCTGAAACCTGAACAAACTGTGAATCTGCACTCACAGTTTGTTCACCTTTACTGTGAACAATTGGATCGAATAAATCAATCTTTAATTGAAAAGTGTCCAGCGATTATCAACAGAAAAGGCATTATTCTGCAACACGATAATGCAAGACCGCACTGCGCAAGACGAACCCTGGAAAACATTAATGAATTGGGGCGGGAGATACTGCCTCATCCAACATACTCGCCCGATATTGCACCATCGGATTTCCATTTATTCCGATCACTACAACACTTTCTCTGTGACAAAAATTTGAAAATTTGGATGATATCCAAAATGCCATCTCCAGATATTTTGCTCGAAAACCAATTGATTTTTATCAATCTGGCAATGAAAATTTACACACTAAATGGCAAAAGGTTGTTGTTAACGAGGGTGATTACATCATTGATTAAAAATAAAAACAAGTTAAAAATTTATGTTTGAATTTAATGTAAAAAAACGACATTACTTTCTGGTTCCCTATATATAAAACTTTATTTAACTATCCTTTTTTTCTGTTTTTTTTTTAATTTGGTTGGCCTTGACAAGGGTCATCTAGCTTAGCTGTATGTATAAAATAAAACCAATCCTAAGTGATTTTTAAACCATTCAACATCACTGTAACATATGCACTCAATAAAATTCCTATCCAGGGAACAAAAATCAAAAATGAAACTCCTATTGAATGAGAACACTTAATTACAAGGATACTAAAAAGGATAAAGGTTGCCAGTGCAGTCTTTCGCGGCATATTTGATTAAAGGCATTCACAGGAATAGACTACGGAAAAAACATATAAAGAGAGACAATTAGTTTTAAATTTGAACCTGACTAAACAATTAAATATTTAAACTGATAACGCAAAGGAATTTCTATGTTTGTAAAATTATCACATTATTTGAAAAAATGATTGAGATGTGATTAAACGGTTTAATGATATTTATTTTGTATAATTCATCCCAGTATGTTAATCTTTATTTACAAAAATTAATACATTCAAATAAATAACTGTTATATTTACATTTTTACTATGTATTATTTTAGAAAAAGAAATGTAGAATAAATAAATAAAAGAATTATAAAATAATCTAATGTTTATTGTTATAAAGAAATTAGAAAATAGATAACTATAAGTCATAATTAATACTCAAAATATAGACATATAATATAAAAAATTGTGATTAAAAAACGTCAGTATAAAAACTGAACCAATAACAAATTTAAAAATATACTATACCTTAGCCATTTCCAAAAATAGTTAATATTTTTAAAAATATTATTAAATTGAAAATATGTACATTTTGGTTGCTTCAATAAATTCTTATTGGGAAATATCCATATGTTTTCTTACTATTGTTCCATTTGTTTGTAATAACGTTTGTTATTAAATGTATCGGTTAATTTATATATAAAGATATTACATCTAGAGATATAAAGATATGGTCACGCGTAAATTTTATACTTTTTACCTAATTTATAAATTATAATCGCTTATAAGATAAGTATTTTGAAAGATTTTACGCCGGAGAATAAATTGCACATACAATAGGTCGAAGGATATGTTTTCTTTGTGTATTTTAAGAACAATAATTTTTCGAAACAACAGTGTTATGAGATAAAAATCTGTCTTTAGTTTCATTATTTATTTTAAGAGATAATTATTAATCTGTTTTTCAAATATGTATGTTGGACTTTTTTGTAATAATTTAAATGTAGTGTCATCGTTTAAAATTGTTACTGTCTTTTGTTCTTATTCTCTGCTGTCAATAATTACTATCACTTGCCTTTGTTTTTATTATGGGTTCGAACTATTTGCTTTTTTATTTAAAGATGTATTGCGTTCATAATTTAATCCTGTTTTGATTTTCTATAATTGATTATGAAATTTAAAGTTGTTGATATAATTTCTCTACGATGAGTAGCTTCTTGCTATTGAAGTGATATTTTTAATGGGTGTGAAAATATCAGTTTCCATATTACTGACCAAGAAATTAAAGGTAAAATTATAAAGTGCAACAAGTTATAAATTGAGTATAAAAATAAAAGTTAACCACCTTTATTTTCGTATTTGATAATTTGGCACTTGATGTAATGTATCTAATGCCAAAAAATCTGATTAACTTCCTGTAAATGTTTGCCATAGGTCAATAGTATGTAGGAGTGTAATATCCTCAGCATTCAATATTAAGTTCAATCATAACTAAAACTGCGGTCAACTTACTTTTAAATAAATATACATGATCACATGCATCAAAAGGACTCATACGTATACTTAGAAACATGTTACGATAACTTACCTAACCTGAAAAAATCCCACGCTTCGACACTGTTTTACGTATATCAAACTATATGTGTACCACTTGTTACTTTAATTAATACTTCTGCTTTGGAACTATAAACTATATCTTCCTCAAGAAGACCTAACGTTATTTATTTAAAATAATTGTCATGTAATTATAATTAACACAAAAGAGCTTAATATTAATTGAGAAACACTTGGTTAGGAATGAATTACAATTGAATTTGGCCATATCCAATTTTAAAAATAATTCTAAATTAAAACAGTAAAACTACCCGGACTTGAATAGTGGATAAAATGCAAAATAATGCTATATAACTTCACTTATTGAGGTTAAGATCACCACATCATTGACATGTTTGGGGGTTCCCATCACAGAAGTTGGAGAGGACGCGTATTTTTAGTGCACGTGTACTTCGCGGGAAGTTCAAATACGACCTTGTAAATAAAATACATGTTTACATTGATCAAACAAAATAAACACTCGCAATGACGATACTTATTTTTTGTGTCTAAGATAAATATTGTTTTGAAGTTAAAATTTCGTTGGCGATTACTTAGCAAGATATTAAACTTTAAATAGTTTTGGTTTCCTATAGATTATTCTTAGAATTTGATAACGAGATAAATAATGGTGGTTTCCAATACGTCAGAATTTCCAGTTTGTATAAAAAAATAGGTTTATAGAAGTATATAATATTCGTGTGTAGACAGATAGATAGATAAATATATTCATTTCAAAAACACATTACAAAATTATAACAACATAAACAGAAACAATAAGCACAAAAATAAATAAAACTTTTAATCATTGCATTATTAAGTACATCAATTTCTCTAACTATTACTAAAAACTTCATCAACAGTGTATGGTTCAATTTGACAAAACATAATTAGTTAACTAATTCTGGAATTATCTTCAGGTTTTCCGAGATATAACCGTGTGTTGGTTTTTGTTTTTTTGACATTTCGTCCACCATTACAGGGTACGTTATCAAGACATGTAGCTGTTAAAAGTGCTAATTATAGATTGCCATGTAGCTCTGAAAAGTGCTAGTCAAGAAATTAAATATTTGTATATATATATA
>JAWQRN010000456.1:0-29339 GCA_033557685.1 Sperchopsis tessellata
GATAGAGGAAAAATCCATCGAATACAACAAGCCCGCGTACATGTGCTTCGTGGATTTAAAGAGTGTATTCGACAGGGTGAAACGAAAAGACATTCTGAAACTTCTGAAAGCACAAATAAATAGAAAGCTGCATAATAGACCTAGTTAAATAAGTGAATGACGAACTAAAATAATAACGCCAAATGGAGAAACAGAATACACAGCTCTAAAGAGAGGAATACGACAGGGGGACTCGCTCAACCCACTGCTGTTCAATATGATCATGGACTAAATAATAAGAGAAGTTAAAAAAAGAGAAGGGTATAGAATGGGGCTTCACAAAATCACCATAATATGCTACGCAGATGACACGGTACAGATAGCGGACAACGAAAATGACCTTCAGCACCACAGCGAAGAAATACAATATGCAGATATCAGCGGAAAAAACGAAATGCACGGTAATCAGTAACGAACCACGAAGATGCAAACTGGAAGTAGAGGGCAAGATCATATAGCAGGTGATGACATTCAACGACCTAGGAACAGAAATCAACAGCATAAGGAACCTAACAGCAGAACTAACGAGGCAAACCACAAAAGCGCTGAGGGTAAGTGGATGTCTAAGAGAATTCATATGGAGAAACAAATATATGAACACGGACAGCAAAGTGAGAATATACAAGACAGCGGTGAGACCGATTCTAACGTATGCGGCAGAAACATGAGCAGACACAAGAACAACAAAACATAAAATGAATAATGTGGAGATGAAAACCTTAAGACATATTATAGGCTTGACATTGAGAGACAGGCAAACAAACAGAAGAGTACGAGAGTAATGTAACATTCAGGACGTCAACGAATGGATAAGGGTGAGGAAGAGAAACTGGAATAAGCACGTGAACAGGAAGGCCCCAGAACACCTAGCAAACATATGTAAAAATAACAAACCGTATACCAGAAGACCAGTTGGAAGGCCGCCAAAGAGATGGAAAGATAACCTACAGTCAACAACAACAGAGACTGAATAAGAAAAAAAAAAAAACCAGACAAACAGGAGAAATCCTAGTCGCGCGAAGAAGAAAAAGCCTATTGTTGTTACACAACTTTTAATATTTTCCCATTTTTTACTCGTTGTTTCGACTCGACACATTACAAATACTAAATTATAACGTACATGGAGCAAGACATTTAGTAGTGTCTATTCAGTGTTTATGTGCCCGAGGCGAACATAGTTAGTCTTCGCGTTTTGCAATCAATGCAGTGGCAGCATCTATTCGATGGTTGCATATGCTCTTTTCTCCAATCACATTCCCACCTAGCCAATCCTCCAACACAAGACTTATCTTTCAATCGCTGATACAGCAAGTATTGGTCTAATATATTTGACTTAAGATGGCACATCGGTGTCACATCTTACGAATAAAACTTGCATATAGTGACGTATTTCAATCTATGTTACTGCAACGCATAATTTTTTAATGACATTTTGTTTAAAAAAGTATTTACATTTTGAGTCTAACAGCCTACTAGCTTACATATGATCAACTCCAAAGTACATACTGGGGCACCGTACCTGAATTCATCCTGCTATAGTTTTGGCATGCCTCCTGAAGTTATCAATCTATAGGTTCCATTATTCCTCTTAACAGAAATAATATTTGACTTCATAACTAAAAATTTAGAATTCATTTTTCTAGCAACCGAGAGGAGATAATTCGGTCATACAGGGTGAGGAAAAAGAAATGTAACATGGCGACATTTTGTTACTATCTAGGAAAAAAAGTCATTCCGCGGATACATTAGGTAATGCAACATTAATTTTTCAAATAGCAATATGTGTTTTGGCAAATTTTTGGGAGTAGCAAGACTTTTTACTTCGGGTAGTACACAAATTTGAATAGGTTACAAAATAAATTTTTTGAGAAATTGAAAATTTTGGTATTTAAATAAAAAGTACTAACTAGTTTTATATAAAAAACCTTTATTTAATATAAACCTAGGTAGAAACAAATTAATTAGTTTATTCTATATTCAAAATGTTCCCTATTAGCCATTAAACAATGACCTAATCTATCTTGAAAATTTCTTGTAATATTTTTTATTATCATTTTAGGTGTAATTCTTTCTACCTTTGCTCTATTTCTGGCTTTAAAACCCTCTAAATTATTTGGTCGATATTTGTAGATTACACTTTTGAGACAAACCTATAAAAAAAATCAAGAGGATTCAAGTCCAGCGATCGTGATGGTCGTTCTATTTCTCCTCTTCTTCCTATATTTCTGCGATGCAACATATTAAGTAAAAACGCTCTAGCCAAAGCACCGTAATTTTGAGGAGAGCCATTTTGCTGGAACCATACACGATTGAATTCCTCCTAAGGAAATAAGACTTTCCAAGTCTTCACTATCTCATTTTGGAGAAGTACTAAATATCTAATTGCAGTCAAAATTCCCTGTATGATGAATGGTCTAATTAAATGTCGTTCATCTAGTAAAGGTTGTTGCGTGACCAATGTCGATAATTTTGTGTGTTCACATTTCCATTCAGACAAATAGTAGCATCATTGCTGAATATGGTGTTACATCTCTCCATCATTTCTTCACAGAATTGTGCTCTTCCATCGAAACTATCTTCATTAAGTTCTTGCAGTAGATGGACTTTATAGGGGTGAAAGAATTCTCTTTTTAATACATTTTCATCAGACTTTTGATCGAGCTTATGATTTAAGGAAATTTGTCTTGTCTTGTCTCTAGCTCTCCAACTTACGATCATCAAAATATCAATTCTTTCTTTTTTAGTAAATCTCTATGATAATGCATAATATTTAAAGACTGAAATTTGTGAAAATTAACGAAGTTGTTTTAGTTTTCACGTTATTTGTCACTCAAATAGAGGTTTTATTTTACATAAACCTGATTAGTAAGTTTCATTTAAATACGAACATGTGTATGCTATGTATTTGTATGTTATGTAAACTACAAAGTTTTGACCCTATCTGAAGTAAAAAGTCTTGTTGATCCCAAAAATTAAAAAAAATACACGTTGCTATTTAAAAAGTTAAAGTTGGATTGCCTCACGCCTGAGCGGAATGAAAATTTCGAGGTCATAAAAATAGAAAGCACCTTTATCAAGCAACTTTTGTTTGAAACATCTTTTTCTAAATTCAATAATAAAAAATATAGCCATATTACATTACTTTTTCTTCTCTCTGTATAAATGTCATAAGACTTATAATTGTTGTCACTCAGAGAAAAACGACGTGGTTTAGAATACTAAAACGAAATAATTAGTAGAAAGTTAATAGAGCAAATTAATTATATTTAGTTTATAGAGATCTAAAAGCAGTTATGTGGATGTTTGGGAATACATTTGGGTTTGCAACGCTCACTAATGAATTATTTACGTATTTACTTATTGGTCTGGATGGTAAATATATGTTTCAGAAAATATATGTGACGAACCTCGCCGGCTGAGAATATTTCGCTGCGTTTTTCTGGTCTGTTATAAGAATATGACTGCTACACCTTTTTCCTCTTTATCGTTTATTGCTTTTGGCATAAAAAGGAAAAAGTTATTTATGAGTCATTCATTCATTCATATACACATCTCACGTTTGAAATGTTTACTCGACGTCAAATTATATGTAAAATTTGTCTTGATTGATTGGAGTTTCGAGACTTTCATGTGGCTTTTTGTTATTTTAAAGATGTTTTACTTAACAAAGCTATAACATCACGTGTACAGCCTGTTTTGTTTTTTGAAATTTTTGTTAGGTAAAGATTGAAAGATTTGAGTTGATTGTTTATATACATCGTAATATTTTCTTTTGTTTCTATGCAAAACATAGTTTCAAATTACAAAGTGCTCTGAACGTACATAAAACACTTTTTTGTAAACATTTACTATTGCAGCACACATTAGAATAGGTTTGTTAAAGAATAGTTTACATATTTATGTTTGATAGAATACTTAATAATATTAAAATAGAAGGATACAGTTTCAAAACACATAACTTTATTTAAAATTATTTCAAGACAAAGGATCGCTGCGAGTCTCTATTGAAGTAGTTTATACCAGAAAATGCTTATTTTTGTTGTTACTTTGGTGTATTGTCTTTGGTCCAAGCTTGGTTTCAAAACTAGCCAACTTGGTCTGCAAGCCACTAAAAATATACAGCAAATATTAGGAGCAATTTTCTATGAATTTTTCTCAAACATTTTATTATATAACCTATCAAAATTTGTATACTACCCGAAGTGAAAAGTCTTGCTGCTCCCAAAAGCACCATTTACCAAGCTACTATTGTCTGAATTTCTTTTTGTAAATAGTAATAAAATGTAGCCATGTTACATTACTTTTTCCTCACTTTGTATCACCCAATTATCTCCTCTCTGTTACTGATGCCAACGTGTTTTTGAAATTTTTAGTTATGAAGCCAAATATCATTTCTGCTAAGAGGAAGAATGGAATCTATATATTGACAGGAGGCATGCCAAAACTATAACAAGCTTAACCCATATTCGACGCCCCAGTATGTACTTTGCAGTTGATCATATGTAAGCTAGTAGGCTGCCAAAAAAAAAACAAATGCAAATACTTTTTTATACTAAATGTTATTAAAATAGTATGCGACGCAGTATCAGTGGTAGAAGTATGCTACTACATGCAAGTTTTATTCGTAAGATGTTTCATGTGAGTTGTCATCTTACGTCAAATATATTAGACCAATGCATGCGGTATCATCGACTGAAAGATACATCTTGTGTTGGAGTGATGGGAGGGAAGAGTATATCCAATATATATTGCGTTGATTTCAAAAGGCAAATACTAACTTTTAAAAAGTTTACGTTTCGAGCACATAAACATTGAATATGCACTATTAGAGGTCCTACTCCATATACTTTATAATTTAGTATTTTTAATGAACTAATAAACACCGAAAAACACAGCACAAGTTTGATTTGTTTCATGCTTTTTTTAATATAAATCAATTCACGATCTGGGTTGTCCAACGGTGAAATTAGTCAAAAATCTTGGGATAGTATGGACGCGGTTGATACTAAACTAATCGTGGATATGTTTGTGCAATATTTTGGAGTGGAATAGTAATTCATGTGGTCATGATAATGTTCCAATATTTGTTATTAAGCACTGTGTTGACATTCTTTCTTCAGTGCTTACCCACTTAATAAATTTGTTATTTCAGACAGGATACGTCTCTAATTAATTGAAAATCTCAAAAATCATACCTGTATTTAGGAAGGGTAGCCATGCAGAAATAAGCATCTGACCAAGCCTGGACCCGCGATAATACACCAAAGTAACACAAAGATAAGCATTTTTTGGTATAGACTACTGCAAGGGAGACACGCAGCGATCTTTTGTCTTGAAATAGTTCAAAATAAAGTTATGTGTTTTAAAACTGTAACCATCCATTTCAATATAATTATGTTTTTGCACACGACGTAGTCTACTTTCAACTTATTAGCATGGATTTCGTCAAAATTTCTTCACTGAATCAGCCATGCAAGGGCTTCGACAGGGTCGATCATTCCCCACTACTTGAAAAACTACAATGGTACGAGATTCGCAGGCTGGAACAGGAGTGGTCTTGGTGACAGGCGCCTGTACGTGTCACTCAATGGATCTGCTTCTGATCTTGATGATATCACCGCCGGCGTGCCTCAGGGAGTTATACTTGGCCCAATATTATTTAATATATTTTTAAACAATCTGCACTGACGCCGATTTCGTGGTTTTTAATAATAACCAACGTATTTACTTGGAATTGCTGATTGATTTGCATGGGGAACTGGTAGCGCAGGCCATGCGTGCTAATTTCCTGGGGCTAGCCAAATAGTAAGTCTTCCCTCGTTATACATTTATTCTATGTTGATGTACGTTTTTCAGCATCAAGATTCCTTTCAGAGGAACTTACATGTGCATAAATATCTTAGGCCGGATGTCCTAAACTACACTAGGTTTGTAAAAAGTTCATTTTATCGGATAATAGTCTTATTTAACAAGATGCCGAGAAGAATTTTAACACTTGGAACGAAATATGTATTTCTTCTTCTTCATGTACCGTATCCTTTCAGAACATTGGTAACCATCACAGCAAATTGAATCTTGTGATAGCTAGGCTTAAGAGCGTGTTGGTGTTTACGCCATACCAGTCACATAGGCTTTTCAACCATGATGTTTTTCTACAACCTGAACTTATATTACATGCCATTTTTCCTTGCATGATGTTCTGCAGCAGTCCGTACTTTTGTCCTCTTGTCACATGTTCGAAATATCCAAACTTACTTCTTTTTATGGTGCTTGCAATATCTGTTTTGTTGTTTAAACGGCCCAATATCTCGGAATTGCGAAATATTTCCAACCATGCTATCTCTAATAGAACAGCAAAAGTATTTTGCAAGAAGTAACGGAAACTCAAGCGTATCTGTTCAACACACGATATTCCTAAAATACAGTCCGTTCTTATATACAATTATGTCTAAATGAAAATGCCCAACGTATAATACAGCAAATTGTATATTACTATCAGCAGTTTAAGTCGCATTAGTTAATCCACGATAGCGATCAGAATAAGTTACCACAAATAAACAAAAAAATTTTTATGCCAAGGATTAACCTTATACACAGGTATTCATTTCGGTGAAGAGAGTCGCAGAGAGATAGCTGACATTTGAACCCTAAAACGTCCGTTATATTCGTCGGGTTGCTCACTGATTTTATTTATTATTAAAGATTCTACGACTTATATATAATATTTTTCATAAACTATTTCCTTTGTTTCCTAAATAACTTGCAGAAGAGTTCTACTTCATTTTAGTTTTATTATTCAATTATTACTTTATCTTATTCTTACTGCATTTAATATATTCAAGGTTTATTTTATCACTAGATCTAATTTATTCTTCTGAGTGCGAGGCAGACGACATCGAATAACTGTGTTTGAATTTGTTGAAAGGTGTGACGTACTCACGTTAGTAGCAAGGTGTAGATGTACGCAGTGGCTCCTTAAATGAACTACTAGATACTTTGATATACCGTTTTGGCTATCTACAAGATTTTGTGGATAATATAGAAGTTTGGGGCCATAGACCGCGTCACCGAAGGCTTTTGTTTACTGAGGTGGTTGAATATAGATATATGTTTGGGTTGTCTCGTTGGAGATTCTGATCCAAGATCTGATACAAGATCCACCCAAATGGCGCGATGTTTTTCATTGTCTGAGGATGCCTGTCACGCATTATAAGAACTCTTTCATGGTCTACTCTTAAGCCATTCTCAGTGTCATTTTATTCCGTCTATATTTTCTACGAACCAACTTAAACATATTACTTCATAATTTATTTGAAATATTCGGGGTAATAAAATTTTATAAATCATATTAAATTTAATCGACTTCCACAACTATCATCTTCTCGAGTTCATTCGTTGAAGTAACATCACTCGCCTTGAAAATGCTCCTTTTATAAATCATGTTTGATTATTAGTTAAATTACTGTCGAATATTGTCTTGCATAAGAATATTCAGAAATGTTTTGATATTTTCTTATTCTTTGTAAAGTTTAAATTTTATGTTCATGTTCAGGTACGATAATACGGTCATCTCAAAGATCACTTGTTTCATTTTTCCTATGAAATGTGTAAGCACATCAAGATTTCCATACTGAGGATTGGTGATTCCATTTTATCTCTAGGTTTTAATGTTAAGTTGGTGTCAGACTATAGCTCCCGGAATTGCAAATCAGACCTGTACAACTGAGCAAGCTTATCACGATAGGCATTTTACTACTCAAGTTCTTCCGTCCTGAGGGTCAAAATTACCGTTTGTTTCTCCTAATGGACAAGTACATACTTGTAATTTATTTATCTAATGATAAATAAATTACAAGTATGTACTTGACAGTTACACAAAATTTATTCATGGGTCCAACTTTATTTTCACTAGACAATCATGTCATTTTCCCTTCGCTGTCCATAGCAAGTATTGTATCTTCGAGAGGGTAAAAATCCTCATAGGCCGGATTGTTTCAGTATATACCCATATACTTTATCAAGTAATACTAATGGTTATTTTTATATTATATCAAAGCTTGTTATATGTTCCGTGTAACACCTTTAACGACAATATCACTGCTACGGCCCATTACAAATCCATCGAAATCAGTAAACCTCAAAATGTTTTCGTCATAATGATATTATAGCACCTTTACTTTTTATCATCAGTAATTCACAAAATACATCCATCTGCTTTTCTTGTTTACAACCGACGCATATCGAACCTACTTATTATATATTGCTGAATCTACAGTTTCGACTTCATCGAATCTGTCCACATTTCGAGTTATCATCAGTAGTCATGAGTATAAATACTAAAATAGCTCCTTTATTTCAGATACAATTAATTGTACAACGGTTTGGTGATTTTCGACAGTGATAATACTTGCTGCATTATAATTTAATTTGCAGCATCGTATACTATTGTACCATAGAGCATTATTTGTCTATTTGCATTTTAAATATAATTGATTTTTATTATAAAATTTCTAATTAACTTCACTATTGTCTACGATTATTTCATTTATATTTAAACCATAAAATAAAACTTCTGAAAAGTCACATAATTATCTGTAATTATTTTGTACATTATACGGCATTTAGATTATTTAAACATTTTCCTTTTATTATATTTCTCTTTTATTAATAGTTAAAATAAATATTAAAATTTACATTAATTGTAGCGGGTAATCCACAGCATCTTGTTATTTGAGATATTAGAGGATGCTTGAACACTTAATTTAGTAACACAAAAGGAATTTCATTTAATTTATAACTGCACAATACCTTTTTACTTCATGCGACTATTGCATTCCTGTTTTTTCAAAATTAATACGTTTCGATGTTCAAATATTTAAGGTGAGGGTATAACCTTGTATTGTTCATCAAGTGGCTATCATCGGGAATATCTATGCTATATTGAATGAGTCTTTTTATATAATGTAATGCTGGTACAGTGTGGGGTTATTCACAAAGGTGCTAGGATTGTCAGACACCCTCCCCTTGAACCTGGATAGTCATAAGATGTTCGAAACATATTATGTAATACCTTTTTTATACTGTTTTCATATTCATAGGTATATCACCCCAACCATCCCCATGGTAGCATACAGAACGTAGTCATGTACACTACCACCCCCTTCATCCTGGATCATCGCAAACAATTATTAATAAAATAAATGATTTTTCTTCTTCTACTCATTCATATACATATGTTCACAATGGTAACATAGAAGAATCTCCAAATGTGATTATATCATGCAATTCATGAAAAAAACATTTATTTATTTATTAAGATTTATGGTGTCATCGATGAGTAAAGACAGCTACTTTTATAGAGCTTTTTGCAGTGGAGTGTTCCCACAATAACTGAAACCAGATGTCTCTAATGCAGTCCAATTTCACTTTTATTACTAATTTAAAGGCATTTGATTAAGTCATGCACACTAGGCATTCATTATTTATGTCTGTGAATGGTGAGCTCTTTACGTATCAACATGGGTTTCGACGAAAGCATTCAAAAGCTTTTGCATATTCCAGGTGGAACTTACTCGGTTTATAAATTTTTATGAATAATATGAACTGATTATTATTATAATTTCATGGTAGACAAATCAACAATATCAGGTTTATATCTTAGTTCCTAATCTTGTCAACCATAAACATATAAAATAGATGTCGTACGAGGAATCACAAATACACATATTACACCCAGATTACTGACTAGAAATACTAAATGAAAAAATACACACGCTCAAAAACAATAACTATCAATCAAACCTCATAAACAAAATAATAAAAAATAACCCATAAATAATTAATACAAGAACGAAAAGTCTGACAAAATACCTACTTCTAAGGATAGTCCGTACACATCAAAAAAAAATTGCACACAAAAATAAAATTAACTTCAAAACACTCAAAATACGACTCAAAACTAAACACACACTGTATATAAAATACAATGCAGAACTGTGAGAACTGTTACATAGGTCAATGTAACAATACCTTAAACCATATTAAAATAACATAAAGCTAGTATAATAGGAATAAATAATGAAAACATCATTTTAATTTCGATATTACCTCAATTTTATGTAAAGAAAAAAATAGCAAAGGAAGAAAAATATCGGAAGTGATACAAACTAAAAACATAACCACTACACAGTTAACGACAGACCTGACATAGACAAACTAAATACAATATACCATATCTTGTAAAACACACCGCCACAAAGACACGTATTCCTTCATAGCATATTAATTAAACTCAATTTTATATATTTCAATTTCAACCACAACACAAGTCACCTACAGTAGAATATAAAAACTAAAAGAAAACAAACAAATCGACTTCAATATTTGTCATTCGCAGGTACGATGAAGAGCTTCAGTATTAATAAAATATTTAAAATAAACTTCAATTATAAACCTATAAATTATTACCTGGCTTATATATTTTTCCGCTTGTCAAAAATATTCTTTATCTCTTTTATAATATTCCTATATTGACGAAGAGTGGAAATACACTTCGAAACATTTACTAAACCCATAGATTAATTCCTTATAAATATCATTATTCCCAATAATCCTGAAAGCTGATAATTTTTGGGCGAAATTCTAAAAGATAATGCAGTTGATAAAAGGCGGTTCACTGTTACAGTATTTTTGTTAAATAAATCTACTGTATTTGGAATGAGAGGTATTGTTAACCGACTTTTCAAATTTCCGGAATCGATTTTGGATAATCCAAATTGGAAAAAGTTTCATTATGTATACTATATGATGCTGGAAATTGCTCATTTTTTATATCAGTACATTCATTATTGTAGAATCAGCTTCTACTTCAGAAACATAAAAAAAATGTATGTATTGACTTGTACTATTTATAATTCCTGTCGTTTATAATAAATTATACGTCAATCGTTTTTTTTTATATTTTATTATTTATTTAACCGCACTACTGGGAACAATAATATAAAATTAGACATTCTAAATTTTATCAGTTTCATTCACGACGTGACGTGAATTTTATTGTGCAAGTGTATATTTTGTTCGAATAGTTGTATCAGATGTTATGTCAACTAAAATAATATACTTACTGAATATTTCTAGTTGCCAATTAAATAAGTGTAGGTGTAAAATTATATCTTGTAATAAATTATATCTTTCTTTCAGGCATCTTTGCCGGAAGCAGATCGACACGATACTAGTGCTATTTACAAGAAGTTGTCCCTAGCTCAGCTGCAAAAAATAGTTCCACAGATAAAATGGCAGGAGTATCTAAGTTCCTTTTTAGAAGCTGACATCACAGACAAGGAACCAGTTGTGGCATATGGATTATCGTACTTTATCGAGATGGGCAAAATCCTGGCAGACACGGACCGAAGGTAACTGCAATATAATAACTTAATTTGTCAATTTAAGCCGCAATAGGAAATGAATTAATGGCTGGTATTTCTCTCTGTTCATGAACAATGGACAACAAAGGAATATTATGAATAGATGGATGATTTAATTAGTTATAGTACTTTTAATGACTCTTAACTGGTATTTCTGAGTCTTAAACGGAATTTTAATATCGAGTGGCAGTCCACGAATTCCAGACAACTTCCTTGGATTTAACTTCAGCCCTTTTATTGCAAAAGTTTTGCAAGGATAATAGAGAGATCGATGTATATACTATAACAACATTTTAAGTAAAACTCTAATATAATAACTTAGAAGACTGTCCGATACATAAGTTTTTAAGTGAAATGACGTAGAAAACATAGACTATTTCGTGCTCCAAGTAATAAAGAAGCTAAATTACTTCATATCAAAGCTACAAACGATTCAACGATAACAATAGTTAAAGTTTGTATTGTCAGCTTCATAAAATAGACAAGTTTATAATTTCCAATATATATAATTCTGAACTCACACATGTATTTAAATGTAACATATTATCAATAGTCTGCCGAAATTTATTATTAATAATAGTTATTAATTTAACACACAACTATCGACATCAGTTTTAAGTGGCAGTTTTGCCATAAGCATTAATGGGTCTCAGATTTAGTGCCAAGAAAGGTTTCCCCAAACGTCAAAACCGTGAAATCATTATTTTTCTGAGTTCTAAAGATATAAATTACAAAAATGCACATTCATATTTTAATTATTTAGATTGTTTATGCTTTATATATAAGTTTAAAAGATGTTTAATATATATTTCAGGAGTAAATGTGAGAGAAGGAAAGACCTGAAAGATAACAATGAGATATAACTTCTTGTACTAATTGCCATTTTGACCAGATTTGACGCCAATACATTTTAAATCCAAAGAAATATATATTTTGTCGAAAATTTTATTTTAAATGATCATAGATAGTGACATATTTAGCACATATTTACCAACCAGTTAGAGTTTTTATCATTTTATCCATAAAGATAAATCATTATTTAGAAGAATTAAGAAGATTTCCAAGATACTTGACTACCATTAGATAATATCAGTGATCAATTCTACGACCACGCTGCTAATATGAGTAAAAACTACAACTAACTAAAATTGTTGAAACCTGTAAATAATCTGTTAATTGTATACTTTGCCCGGTGCACTGGCTAAATTTAGTTAACGAACGAGTGTAAAGTATAATCTAAAAGCATCTCAAATAGTCAACTATTTGAAATTAGTACTCAAATTTACCTCATAAATCATCTTATCTTAAACAAACAATAAAGTAAAGTTAACAAAGTAAGCCATAAAATGTAGAACCCTAGAATTACAGGAAGGGGAGGTTCTACATTAATTATATTTTTGAATTTATTTCCTTCAGGGAAAATTGAAAAATAAAATTGCAGCAATATGAAGCGAAACAAATAGATATATGTAGAGAAATAATAAAAAATGTAGCGATTTAAACAAACGAGTAAAATTAAGAGTATACATATCAAATGGTTGACATTTATGAGCGTAAAAATTACATTTACCAATTTCAGTCGTTGCTAAGTAAGAAGAAAGTGCCAATAGCTCTGATCTTTAAAACATATAAGGCAGGTACTAGTACAAATAATATTAACGATCGGTACATAAACCAACACAATTTTTCCAGACAAGGGAATAATTTTAGTTGGAGGTATTAAATGCTTTATATATTTCAACACTATTTATTTGACTTTGTAATTCCAGACAACAAAGTAATTCTTCTTTGTATTGTTGACGTCAGAATCGATGTAGAAAAAGAGCACGTCATTATTTGAAATCAGTTGATTCGCCTATTTGAATTCCAAGCAACAATGATATTTTTCGTTTTTAATCAGTTGATTTTCTACATCAACCGATAGTTCGCAAGTTCTACATTTGTTTAATTATATCTCGGGAAATGAATACGGTATTTTGCATTTTTCAACTCTCAAAACTAATAAATATGAAGCTTTCTGAATTGATTTTTCAACCATAAACCATTTTTTTTTAAGAAGATATTTGTTGTTTTAATTAAAAGTTATTGTCTTGTTTTCCAGCTGGCACCTTTTCTTCAGATTCTGACCAAACATCAAACCAAATTTCAAATAATCTACACTATGTTGAAGTACTGGCACTTTCTTCTTACGACTGAAATTGGTGAATGTAATATTTACGCTCATAAATGCCAACCATTTGATATGAATACTTTAAATTTGACTCGTTTGTTTAAGTCACTGAATTTTTTTATTATTTCTCTACATATATCTATTTATTTCGCTTCATATTTTGTTACTTTTATTTTTGAATTTTATATATATATATATATATATATATATATATATATATATATATATATATATATAATCAGTAGTATTGGCTATAGAGATATATAACTAATGTTATTGGGTAACTGCTCTAATAATTCTTTAATGATAGATTGGTATCAGAAGCCTTCTGCTTCTTGTAGGTACATTAGTTACAAATCTTATCACCCCTTTAAACTAAAAATTAACTTCATTGTGGCAAGAAAAAATCAAATACGTAAGTTCTCGCATCCTTTATTACAGGAAAAAAAATGTACATAAATTAACCAACATATTATTGTTAAGTGGTTACCCGCCTCCTTTAGTTTCGAGACGTCTTGTCCCACCTGACTGTGATAACCGTGCTCGGTCTGTGTTGTTATAACAGCAACCACCTCAACCTGCTGATACTCTGACCACCCCTATTATTAGCTATCGTAGATTTTCCTATGTAAGAGAAATTAACACTAAAATCCTTAAGGACCAGAGCTCATAATTGCCAACTATAACCTTCTCAAGGTCAGTTCTCTTTATTCTACTCTTAAAGACTTCACAGCCACTCTGAACAGAAGTAACGTAGTTTACAAGGTAGATTGCAAAGGCTGTACCAAATGTTATATAGGCCACACTCAATAAAAGAGTGACTCCAAACGACGACCTGACGGCTGCACTTTGGCCTGCCTGTGTTTAACACCCTTCATACGATGGATTTTGAGAGCTCCCAAGTCTTAGAGATAGAACGGAACTTATACAAACGTAAATTTCTAGAAACCTTCCACATTTAAAAACATTTAGATGTGTACATCCTTGCTAAATCAGACATTGTTGGCCTGTCTTCTTATGCCTAACTTCTAAATTGTAAAAATCCGTATCGTGGACTTTCCACCAGCAATAGCAACCAATCTTGACGTAATATTTATTGAATGTTGTTGTTCATATAACCTACCTTATCTTCTTGTGCTATTGTGCTTTTTTACATATACTAATTAATTTAGTCTTAATCGCTCTACTGAAATGTCTATATTATTTTGGAGTTTCTCACTCTTGATATGCTCTTTAAACTCCATGTGTGGATTTCCACTTGTTGCTCCTATCATTATTAAACTGTTCTGAGTCTAACATTACGGCTATACTATATGTATGACTAAATATAATTGAACGTTCTTATTATTTTGTTTGGACACTATCAGTGTGTTTAACGCTGTTTTCTTAATTATATTCCTTTTATTGGAAACCTCTTTAGAAATGGCTCTCTGTATTTTAGTGACACATTCAATCATCATTTAATTCTATCTTTAAAAAATTCATTTTGAGCGAGAGCATTTTGAGCACGTAGTGAATTACTGCACCGATGTAATGTTGATCTGTCATTGTCATCTTTCGAGCAGTCAGCTGTGGTAGCGATCAACGAACTTGCCATCCGGCCTTTCTTTAATCTTAAATTTAAATAAAAATATTGCAATTACTAATGCAAGTATAGATCTCAAGTGTCCTTTTGTCTTTGATGTGTATGGCTGTTCCTGCTGGATGTTTTTATTATTACCTCAAAGTGACTAGATCGGCTGAATGTCAAAATTAAAAATTAATTGAGAATTACTTAACACCTAATTGTATGTTTTTTCAGTGCAATTATATAGATTTCCTAATGAAGCGAAGAATATGTTTGCGTAATATATACGAATAAAGCTAAAAATTAGTTCTTCTTAACCTTTTAACTATCCAAATTAGGCTGCAATTACCCAATAACTTTAAATATTAAAATATAGATCGGAGTTGGAATCTATAAATAATCATATCGTATCTATTATAAATATTATTTTGGCATTAATCTCAATATTTTCATCTAATTATCAGAAGCTTTGACAAACAATATTGCCGCTGATATTGAAATTGAATGAATAATATTTATAAGTATTTGTTTAAGATGTATTGAATGTCAAAAATAAAGTTCGATTATAAGTAATAAATAAATTATTACCGAACTTACTAACAGCAGTGAGATATAAAGGAATGTAATATGTAATGTCACATTCAAGAGATCTTCTCCTTATTGAAGAAAATAGTTTTTTTTTATTGCTGGCCTGGAAAGCAACAATCGTTCAACTCCTTTGAATAAAGAGAGCTATCTAATTCCAGAATATTTTAGAACTTTTTCATACTCCATTCCGACGAAGTCAAAACATCCTTTGTCTACTATTTTCTCACTGTTGCTGAATTTTGTGTACACTGAATGTCAAGATACATTGTAATGTAAAATGTGGCAATAGTAATTACCTTTTAATAAATTAATATTAACGTTTTACATGTTTCCATTACTAACAGATACATTATCTGCTCCATACAAAATTGATTTTGTTGGATTGAGACCAGGTTTTGTAAGTTTGATATTGTGATCTATGATTTTTGAAGTTTCTTCTGCATCACGGTAAAATTTAAAATCATGTGTATTATTCCTTTCGTTTTGTTAAAGTATCTTACTGCAATTGTGAAGAACTTTTAATTGCCCTTATTACTGGTATCATTAGATCTGAAAACGATTTTATTTTATACTCCTACAGTGAATTTTCGAGGGTAGTGTAGACTCCTTAGAAATCTCATTTGCTAATCTGATGCCACACATTCAGTACTTGAGCAGTTGTGATGTTGACTGATCCCATGAACCAGCTGAGACATCTCAGCCGCTGCAGCTTTTAAATCTATACTTGCTGTGTTTGAAAGAGAAACACACATATTTGTGATCAATAGGTTTTCTGATCGATTTTTAAAAAAAAATGTATGGTCTTTAGCATTAAAATGAGTTTTAACGTCTTTTTCGCCATTATGTTTTACTTTTAAAGTTTGTGAACACCATTTTAATTTTGCAGTTTATATTAACTTTTAATAACAAAATATTAGCTTTATTACACCATTCTGTATTAGCATATGCAACATTTTTTGGTTTCTTCTGTAAAGGGGATTCCATAATGTCTAAAATAATAATAATATTTATTTAAACTAATTAAATAACAAGTAAATAAATTATACTTTCTTTAATTATTTGTACTTATACTTATAAGCGGCGGTCCTACGCCTCTGCCGCATCTCGCATTTTCTTTAATTAACTATTATTAAAACAAACTTTGTTTTGAAATCTTAAATCCTATTTAATAATAAATAAATATTTAGAATATAAAAATCCCGTTTTAATATTAATTAATTTATATATCTTTAACTGCACTTGTTTGATAGTTGAAACTTTATTTGTTAATTGAATAAGAATAAATCGAATGACTGAATTGAACACTAATGAATGGACGCGTGCTACTTGCTTGCTCGCTCCTGCTAGCACTCTCGTGTCGTGTCCTCGCAGAACGAAACAAATGCAGAGCTGCTGCTTCTATCATGCTAGAGTGGTAAAGGCAGAGTTGCCAAATTACAACGCATTTTATTTGCCAAAAACATTTTGGGAGTTATTTAACAAAACTCTGTTTAAATTTTCATTTTATGAAGAGCTACGAAAATAATTTTTTTAAGTGCAATATAATTATTTAATTTATCATTCTTGAATATAACTCGACTCCATTTAATATGCTTTGAGAAATTGAGAACTGAAGACAGAAATATCTGACGTCTCAATGGCAGAATGGCAAGAGATGGCTAGAAGGGTGATTTAATTATTTCCTGTACTTTTAATGGAGCTATTGAGTGGCCCTTCAACTTGTTTAACGAAATTTTTATAAAGAAAGTTGGGTCACGAATTCCCGACAACCTCCGTGGCTTTAATTTCATTCCTTTTATTGTAAAAGTTTAGCGAGGATAATATCGAGATCGATTGCTAAACTATAACAACATTTTCTGTGGAACTTTCTAATTTAATAAAGTAGAAGACTCTAAGACACTTGAACTGATATTAAAAGAAGTAGAAATATATATATATATATATATATATATATAATTTTGCGTTTCAACGTACATAAAATCTCACCCTGTAAACATTTGAATACGAATATGTATCGGCGTTGAATAAGGTATAAATATACTTTTAAAGCGGGTTTAAGCCTTTCGCGACTAAATGCATATATAAGTCCTACGAAATTTTGGAACTTACAAAATGACTTTTTTTTAACGTACAATATTTTTTTCTGTAATTTTGTGTTTAAATTTTGTTTCGAATTATTATTGTTCATTTTAGAAATGGAATATAAGTCCCAGTAGTTCAAGTAAAAAGCTTAAAACAATAGGGTTTTATCTTTATTATTAAACGTAAATCATATTCTGTTGTTACACACTAATATAAATTATCATATTAAGAATAATAATACAAAATTATGAATAATAGCTCTGGGAACTTTCCTGGTATAAAAGAAAAATCACAACTACGCACATAATCCTTTTTTCCGCTATAATTACCCCGTTTTTTTTTTTTGTTGCCTTTATTGGAACGGGTAAGCGGACCTCTACTTTATTGAAATTTTTTTGATAATATACATATGCACGGTCCCTAATTATTAAATAATTCTTCGACCGGTTTATATCAGTACTTCTGATAAATTGATCAAATAAACCAAAAATTGTGTAATTGGGCAATTATGAACCTCCTTGAAAATAATCCAAGAGCTGACTGCAGTTGATAGTTAAAGTTTATAAAAGACTTTCTTATACAACTTTTCTCATTTTCTATCAATACTGAACAATTCATTAAGTTAGTCCGAGAAGTCAACGACTCCCAGGTTTAAGTAATATAATTGTATATCTTCTAGATAGGTAATCATTTAATCTGCATGGAAATTTCTGAGAACCATTACATATTTTGTTTCCTTCCATAGGAATACGATATTACCATAACCCTTTGAATTTTCAGCAAATTTTTTGGGTTGTTATACATGACTGACTGCTAAAAACGCTAATGTATCAACAAAATTGACAGATGTGCAAAACCTATCAAAACAAATTGTTGAATATGTTTGTCTTACTGTGTTCGTTAGTTTTTTTTACTACTCCTTCGCCCAAAGTTCCTTCCGGTATTTCAATTCCTTCCTTCCCAGAATAAATAGCAAAGTCTTAGACATAACTTGACTTATATTTTGACCTCTCTTTTGATAAGTTTTAATGGTGAATACTGCTTGTGGGCAGATCTGCCCTTACACTTACTTCATACCTTGTTTCGCTATATGTTTTTCTCAGACATGACACTAGTTCATCAATATTGTACCATTTATTCATTTACTGGCTAACAGCTTCAATATGTCTCTAGAAATAGCCAGTACTGGTGGCATAATAAATGACATTATGATATCCATCATGTTAGTATCTACTTGAATCCTTTATTTTTTTCTAAATTTATAAGTGCTGTTTGGTACACTTATATATGTAAATAAAAAGGCTTATTGAAAATAATTTCATAAATATTTCCAGCTCAGTAGATCTATTACTTGTATTTGCCGAAATAGTGCAGGTCATATAATTTGGAAAATTCATTCGTGGAATAAACTTATCATGGACATCATTCCAACCAACTAAAGTCGTATTATTGGATTGATTAACAGTAGGCAATAATACATCATCGTCGAGCTCTGATTCACTTCAAAAGTTTATTTTAGAGGTACTAGACTGGAATAATATTAACCCACTATAATATACTACTAGGACATATGTATCCCATAATCCTAAAAAGAGTTGTATTACACATTTATTACACTATTTATTTATTAATCTAACACTATATACATTCACAATTACTCAGAAACTGGTCAAACAAACATTTATAGCATGAGGCTTCCAGAGAGACAGGTGCTATTTAATATTATTAATATTAATAATGTTTTAATTAAACTTTCGTGTAATTTTGGGACATAGTGCATACTAATTTCAATAGCAATTATAGCCAATAGATTTTGTGAATTTTCATTGGGACACATATAACTCAGTAGTATTTTCAGAAAACAATATTCTAGATAAAATTCGTCGCGAAAGGGTTAAACCCCATCGAGCCATCTAAAATACTAGCAGCACCTACGCGTTCTATGACCAGCTAATGTTGTTGGCTCTCTGTAGCTATTATCGTCTTTCGATAGGGATGTAAAACAAGCTTGGTCCAGTAACCAGTGTGTGCCAAACTTTTTTACCTCACAGCACACTGGGGAAGGAGAATTTGTTTCACGGCAGAACACACAAATTAAAGTCCCCCAAAACATTAAATATACTTTACTAATATGACTAAAAGAAAACGCAGCACACATGGATAGAAATATTTATCTACCGTCAGATCTACCACTTAACCCTGAGAAAAAATACAATTACAATTGGATTCAATATGTGAAAACCGTAAATCTTATGCATTAAATACATCCGCAAAATCCAAGATGCCAGCAGCCATTCCAACGCCACATACACGTACAATCAACGCGAACAATAGAGTGTGCAGCTTAACAAAACTCTAATCGCCTTTCGCCTCATTGACGTCAATTTTATTTCATCTGAAAGACTGAAAGTACCAATCTGAGGAATGGTACAGTAAGTAATCCTCTGTACCTAAGATTCAAATTGTGTCCGTTCTGTATCTATTTTTTTCTGAAATATATGAAGGGCTATTAGTATTCAGAATCTTATAATACGTGCAAGCCATATGTAAATAATGTCGGTCATACATTTTCACTGTACTCCGTACTCAAACAGACCAGGCGATACATGGTCATAGCGTCTCAACCGAAATATATATTGCACGCAGGGGCTCTGCATTTTCTGTATTCTTCTCACATGCTCACCTTCAAGGCAAGGGCCATAAACCACGTCACTATATTTAGAGTATGACAATACAGTTATTTCACAAAGTAATATTTTTAATCCATTCGAGAATGAATGGCGGTGCGAATGCAGAAGTCTAACGTAAAAAAGCATTCGGTAAACAAATGGTATAGAGGTGCCACCAACTTGTATATTACATCTACTTAAGTTTTTACAGAATTTGCCAGGATTAATTGACAAGGAATGCACTTTGGAAAAACCATACAATTCTTCTAGGTCTACGTTCACAGAATGACAAGCAGCATCGACCTCAGAGGGCAAAAAATGGTGGTACAATCTAGTATCGTCCGCATACATGTGTATTGTACATTTTTTTACATATGACAGAAAATTTGTATATATATATATCGTGTAAAGAAATGGTCTAAGGATTGAGCCCTATGGCACACGCCTATCAGTTGCCAGAAATTCAGAATACGAGCCAGACAAACACACCTGCTAAGATCTACCAGTCAGATATTTTTTTATAAGTAATGTTGCGTCACAACTAAAACATCAAAAATGTAAGATGGAGACCAGGCAGAGTGATTCGATTATCAAAAGCCTTGCTGCAGACCAACAGAACAAGCAAAGTCATTTAACTACCATCGGTAATTTTCATAAGAGCACTTTCGTAAACATATCCAGCTCTAAAACCGGACTGCACGTCAGGAATGATATCGAAATTAGATAGATGCTTCCATATTTTTTTATGATGCTCTCAAAAATCTTCGAAAATTCACCTTTTCCAATGGAATAATCCTAGCCCTCTTTCAAAGGCAAGAAAAGGAGGAACTATCTAAACAAATGAATGGCGTGTGTGATTTTTATGGATTATATATGGGAAACATAATTTAATAAGAGTTATTTTAAGATCATCGACACCAGAAATCATTTAATATGTTATTATGAGTATTGTTGCTATAGAAACTAATTAACTTCTCATCATCGGTCTCATCAATTGGGATACTAATTTCAAAATAATTATTAATTACATCAGCATCGCTCAGAAAAGATGGAATCCCGTTGCTCTTACTAGTCCTGGGATCTCGGTATTGATCACTTAATTCGCACCAAAGCCGCGAATTTTTGCTCGAAATATGCTCTCTTCTGCCCACGCAATGTCAAGGTGGTGTAATTAATAAGAGATTTATAGTACTCCAAATGCCTAGCAGTTAGATATGACTTCCTCAATGCTTTATCGCGCAAACCCATAAGGATATTAAGTATTATCCATGGACAAGGTACTGTTTTAACCCTTGCGCATCTAAAATGTAGATGTCTATCAAAAGTAGCTGTTAAATGATCTGGAGTACACCTTGTCATCTAAATTATCCATTTCAGTCACGGCAAATAAAGGAAGAGATTCCAAATCAAGTTTACAAACATCATAGTTTACTTATCAAAAGTGAGAACTTACCATAAACCAGACAATGATCGGAAACGTAGCTCATATCCGTAGGACCAGAACTCAAGATCAGCTCCGGCCTATTTGCAATGATTAAGTCAATAAGAATCTGTGTAGCTCCAGTAATTGTCGTTGGCTCTGTTACTATTTGTACCAGACCCAATACATCTAAGAATTCCATCAGATTTAAGCATCACCACCACCACCAAAACCATCAGACAAATCGACATTCAGATCCCCGACAAGCAACACGTCCTCGACAATGGAAAGTGCATAAAAGAAAGCAGTTTCTATAAATGACAGAAACGGAATAATACCAAATGTTGGCGGACGATAGGCAACGGCCTACGCAACGAATCCATGATCAATCTTAATCTGTATCCATAATTTTTCTATTCTTGGAGGAATATCCTACACTTCATATTTGTAAGGTTGCTTAATATACCATGTCACACCACCCCCTCGAGTTGCTCGATTTCGACGGGCCAAGTTATTTTGTGGTATATTAACAGCCTCGGACAGTACACCACCCATAAGCCATGACTCAGACAACCCCATAACGTCTTACGAAACTTGCATTATATGAGCTGGCACTTCAGCAAATCCCGCAAGAAGAGACCTCACATTAAGATTTTCATTAAGTATGCTGTTGCTGTCTGTCAGAAGAAAGATTACAAGGAAATAAAATATGAATACGAATTACAATAACTGTTACACCATCCAAATAACATTCAAACGCGTTCCAGTTTTTTTATTTCATTTCCACGAGCACTGAAAAACTAAATTTTCAAAAGTTTCGGCGATCCAAACAGCAACAGAGATTTAATGGCTGTAGTAGATTATCAATATTGACCCCAAAGCGAAATCCAAAATACTGACAACTCTAGCTCAGAAAATGAGGCTTAGTGCACAAGATCGTTTTTAAAGTGTATTAAATTTTCTTTCACAGTTAATGGCAGGTGTGTACCGTCGTATCTTGCGAAACAATTAATGACTCGTACATTTGCTAATCAAGTGATGGAAAATAATTAGAAAATGATGCAGAAAGGATTTCTACTATCTACTGCACTTTTAAAAAATGTTAAGTTTGTTTTAGGAAGCGTCTACGCTTGAGAAGCAAACAACCCATCGTTTTTTGTATGGATAATATTATATATTATCAATACATAGTTTTATTACCGTTACTGTTAAGGAAATATAAAAAGAACCACATTTTATATAAACAATAAGTAATTGTAATTTTAAAATATTCATTTGTAAGATGAACTGTTAACTAAATGGTGTTTATTAGAAATACATTATTTATCATTAACCACAGACTGATCATCCCTCATTTCAAGTCATCGAAGGAGCATCTTCAATTATTTTGAAACAGAATGCAATGAAATTTTTTTTAATTGCAAAAATATCAAAAATAAGAATTTTAGTTTGCAATTTTGGTTTACATTTCTTAAGTTTTAGATGATAAGTTAATGTTGCAAAAGTTTACTGCAGGCCTGAAGATCCATCCCAACTATGTCCCAAGAGTACAATTTGCTAGCTGTAGCCAGGCTAGGGCCCAAATTGCCTCAGTAAGCATATTAGAATATCCTCCGGCAGTTCTTTTATACTCATACATAAAAAGGATATTTCTGCTGCGGTAAAAGAAAAACGACCGGAGAGTATCAGCAATTTTTCATGTTTTTAGTGTCGCTATTACGTAAAAGGCAAGAGTTGAATAATTTGGCACAAATATACATCTTCCTGTAAAACTCATGTAGGCACCTGCAATATAAGGGAAAAGAGCTCAGTTCAGATGTAAACATGTGTCATAATATCAACGTATTTATTTAATTAGTTATTACCTTTAATTAGTAGAAATGTTAATAATAACAATAGTAATAATAAAAAATGTTATAACAGAGGAAGGATATTTCAAGGATATTCACTAAGTGCGTCGTGGTTTTGCCTGGCAATCAATCCGCTCTCACAAATACTCAATAACACTAAATATCGACACAACCTCACAACACGAAGAGACACCTTCTATAATAATAATCTCAAGCTATACGCGGCAACATCACATCAACTAAAACATATATTAACACTGACATAACAATTTAGCACGGACATACATATGGACTTCGGAATATGGAAATGTAAAATTGACATTATTATCAAAGGAAAATTTGAACAACAAGAAGGTCACACTTTACAAAATAACATAGATATAATAACAAGCATGGAAGAAAATAAATACTACAAATATCTAGAATATAACCAATATATTGAAATTAATTACACATACAAAAAAAGCAAATTAACAGCTAAATACAAAATGAGAATGAAACAAATTTTTAAAAAGTGAACTTTCCACACGAAATATAAACAAAGCGATCAACACATATGCGGTACCCATACTCACATATTTATTCGGCTTTATAAAATGGAGCTACACATATTTAGAAGCCCTAAATACACTCACACGGACAACATGCCATACATATAGAATACACCATATACTTTCAATTACATATAGATTCACATTATCAAGAAAAAAAAGGAGGAAGATGTTTCATAGATACCATATAACAAATGTGCACTATAGACAAATAAAAACCCTACGTGATTATTTATACAATAATCAAGACAGCAACAAACTACATCTTATTCTCAATCAGCATAGATACAACGGCAATCCCCCTACATCTCAATGACCACGTCTACAATATAACCAGCAAAATAACAATAAACGACGCAAAGATAGAAAGATGGAAAATTATGACTCTTCATGGAAAACACATATTTCAAATTAAACAGAAACACATCGATAGAAATGCATCCAGCACTTGGTTAACAAATGAAAATATGTTGGTAAAGACATAAGGATTCATGATGTCAATTCAAGATCAAACTGTGTACGCTAGAAATTACTAGAAACACATAATAAAAGACAGCAAAGTAACAACAGGTAAATGCTAAGAATGTCATACACATTCAGAAACCATGGACCACGTATTAGGAGGAATCCCGATAATATCCCCCCCCCAACAGACTATACACTTCGATGTAACAACTTAGCCTAACACATACAACAGGAGTTAGGAGTTATACAAACTCATAAAGATGCACACCCCAACATACAAATACTCACCCTCAAATGTACTAGACAAAATGAAGATACTAAACTGTATTGGGACAGAGACTTAATCACTGACAAGACAATTATACATAACCGTCCAGATATCACAAGCATACATAAAAAAAAACAAAATTACATAGAATCATAAAGATCTCCATACTAAATTCATCAAGCATAAAACAAAAGAAGTACAGTGCAACAATACAGAAATATATCCCACTGCCGGATGAAATACATAAATAATGGAAACAACATAAAGTAGAAATAATACCAATTATTTTTTCAAGTACTAGAAACATACCATACTCACTCTATGATAGCCTAAAATTAAGAGATTTACGTCCAAACACATACATACCAATACGAAAATCAATTAATCTAGATACTTCTTCACTAACCAGTAAACTTTTCAACAATAGCCGATGATCACAGCCTGATAAATAAAGTCCTCTGTTTAAATTCAAAACACTGAGCTAAGCACTTGAGAAACAAAATAATAATAATATACCTAAAACGTTCAGTCCCACTTTAAATACCTTGGAGATCAATGAAAATGTAATATATAAAAAGTAAAATGCTGTTATACTAAAAACAACCAGTATTGATCGAGAATTCTTAAACATTCCGCAATAATCAGGCCGAATCGGCTTGACTTATTCCATTTTTCAAGGTCAAACCCAGGTTCAATATTTATTGATTGATCATAGACGTCAAGATATACTAAAACCAGGCTTAAACCCCGAGAAAATACAGGATAATAATATTAATAACTATATTATCAAAAATGGAACCGTTGATAACATCTATGATTTACACTTTCTACAGAAGCATTCGTGTCAATAGGTTAAAAACGCAGCAATTATTGTAGTATAGAAGATCCCAAAAACTTCCATCACTTGCCTTCCTACTCTGTACAAAATTACATAAATAGTTAGTACAAAATTAAACCAACATTTAGACAATGAGATCATATTAACATAGGATCAGAAAGGTTGTAAGAAAAATAGTTAAGGATGCGAACTAACTTATAACTGGTGCTATACACCCAAAATAAAGCAAAACAAAAAACTCGAAAAATATCGATCACCTTGATAGATTATATAAAGCGTACGATTCTATCCCTCACTGTTGACTTCTATTTCAAACTGTACATATTTCACCCAATATTAATAAATTTTCTAAGGACAATAACGTCAGTACTTCTATTTATTAAATATCAATAGTGTAATTAGGGCATTAATCCTGGATCTAACATGCTTAATAGAGAAAATTATGTTTTGACTTAAAAGAAAAATAAAGAAAAATTCATAATATCAGCAATATATTATATGCTGCTGGTTTTACATTGTACGCTCTAATTAATATTGTCTTATTAATTAATATCTACTTATTTAGTAATGGAGGTAGAAGAATCTTGTATTTCATCAACAACTTACTAGAAATGAAAAATATACAAAGTTGGCCTTAGAGCATAAACTATTAGGACGTACAAAAATTCTTAATGATGAACTATATATCAGGTTCAAATTTAAGGCTATTAATAGTAACACTCGGAGTAGTAAAGTGGTCAGAAACAGATTTAGAATGGATTAGTAGAATTATCAGTTTTATTAATTTAACACCGAATGCATAATCCAAAAGTAGCCATATAAAGATTATACATCCCTAGATAAGATGGCGGAAGAGGGTTACTAAATTTCCTTCTGAAAATATTTTAGTAATACAGCTCGTGACTTCTAAATGATTAGAACTTGATTATAAATTAACCTTAACACCTTACTATAACTTAAAATAGAAATTAACATATTTCTTACTAATGCCCAAGAACTTAAACAACTTTGGTTGGAAAAGCAATTACATGAAAAATGTGCTACTTTACTTGATGCAGCAAAAACATCTTGTTCTTTACAGTGGTTGGCGCAGGGAAAATTATTCGGAGAAATATAGGGGTCGTATACACCCGTAATTCATCATATTACATCTACATGTTCTACCCTAGCTCCGACTGATTATTTAAAAGACACAACCTAACAGCAAACATTATTCATCGGGAATTGACAATCAAACATACATTTTTCAAAACAAAAAACATACTTCAATATATACATTTGAATAGAACAATAATAACATATATAGCCAACAACAAACCGGTCATAGTAATTGTAGATCACACGAATAAGAAAATATATTTTATTGACATCAAATATCCAATTAGACGTCTCGTAGCTCAGTGGATAAACACTCCTCAACTTCAAAATTTACAACACCGCTTCCACCCAATATCAATCCAAATCATTCGCAAAAGAACCGCACCCGCAAATATTACCACCAAATTAGACGCCCCTTTTATAAAACCAAATACAATAGATTCTTTAAACAAGTCAAAACATTAATCATGAATCATAAAAGAACACAATGGAAATCCCTTCTTTCTAACATGGATGAAGACCCTTGGAAACTTCCCCGCATTCTAACCAAAAAACATCATGACATTCCAATCCTTAAAACAGACACCTATACTGCCCTTTCCAGCAAGGCAAAATCCGATCTCTTTGCAATCACATACCCCAAACAACTCTCACCATTTCCGCTTCATAAACATACTCTTCTTAATGGTAAAATCAGATATGATCACATTAAAACTACTACAGTAGACTCTCGTTTAAATATTACCATAGAAACAGTACATTCCAAAATTCACAACATGGGTGCAAAGCTCCCGGGCCAGATAACATCCCAAACTACGCAATCAAACAACTCCCTCATAAAGCTGTTAAATTAATCACACTCCTCTTTAAAAGTATCGTACTTCTTTCATATTTCCCCCAGCATTGGAAAATCTCGCACATTGTCCCTATTGACAAACCAGGTAAATCATCGACCGAACCTAGCAACTACAGACCCATCCATCTTCTCAGGGCCATCAGCAAACTCCTAATAATAAAAGACCATATAGTGGAAACTCTAGTTGAACACAACATACTACCTGATTTACAACTTGGTTTCAGAAAAAACCACTCCTCCACATAGCAACTATTTCGCATGGCTGAGCATAACTTAACTCAATTCAATCGTCATACTAGCACTGGTATGATTACCCTAGACCTCACCCAAGCATTCGACAGAGTATGGCACCATGGCATAACTGATAAAACTCTGTAAAGCCAAAATTCCTACAGTAATAATCAAACTCATTCTCTCGTATCTTCAAGACTGTCAAATCTCCGTTATTGTTGATGGCACAGCTTCTGACCTTCCAGTTTAGGCAAGTGTCCCACAAGGTTCTTGCCTAGGACATCCCTAAACCTACAGACCACAGAACCACTATTTCTCAATACGCAGATGACATAGCTATTATCAGTAAATCTTTAAACAATACTATCATTACAAACAACCTTTAAACCCACCTTGACACCATTAATTCCTATCTCCAAAAATGTGGCTTAAAAATAAATCCCAACAAAACCGTAGCCATCCTATTTACCAAAAAATTAGCCCGTCCTCATGACAACCTTACTATAGACACAATCCCTATCCCCTGGTCTAACTGCATCAAATACCTCGGTATCACACTGGACATCAATCTAAGATTCCACCATCATGTCTCTCAAACCCAAATCCCATCTTAAATTCCCCCATCATCTCCAAAAAAGCAGCAACCCTTATCTACACAGCTTACATTAGACCAATCATCTTATATGGCAGCCCTGCTTGGTACCCACTCACATCCACATATAGCAAGCTCAAACTTTCACGCATCCAAAATAAATTCCTGACTTGCCACCAAACTACCTATATACACACCCATCAGTATACTACATGACATCTCTAACATAAACAAACTTGATGACTACATAAATAACCAAAATCAGAACTTCTACCAGAAAAATGCAATGCATGAAAATCCTATCGTATCAAGCAGTCTATCCATAAAACTGCTCCCTAACCCTAAACACAAAACACCACTATCTGTGATCACCTAACACAAAAAATCCCATCTATATCTGTCATGTAAAGGGCACTCAGCCAAAGAAAAATACATATAGACCTCCAAAACATTAATTGTAGGGATCCTAGACCAGCTCGTCACAATAAGCATCTTGAACCACTTGTTCAGAACAATACTTCAGTAAGACATTCGATCGCTATGCCGATCCGATGATGGCAGAAAGTATATCAAAAAGTTCGTTCTTCTCAGAACGAAGAAGCACATACGTGGGATAAAACTCGAAAATCATA
>JAWQRN010000457.1:0-29339 GCA_033557685.1 Sperchopsis tessellata
TACTTGCAATAAATACATCATTATTCATATATTAAAGTACTAGCAACCTCCAAAAATAAACACCATGCAAATGCCTGCATTGAACCTATATCAATGGATTGGGTAGAACTTAACGAGTTATGCAAAGATATGTGAGAATGGAGTAGGCTTATTGTTGGTAGTTCTCATCACGAAAGGGAATAACAAAGCCCTACAGTTATACTTATAGCTACACCAGCAAGATGAAATTTCACAGAACTTGTGCAAAATAGGAAAAAGACACCATCGGATTTGCTCGAAAGACACACACGTTACTTTATGTTCCTCATTGAAATCGGGATCGAGTTCGAATTTAATTAGAAACTATATTTAAATATCCTGCTTGTTTTCTTCGATGCGTGATTGGTAATTTTTCTTGGAAACTGTAGTATACTTCGCGAACATATGTTACTGCTAAGTCGAGCAAAATGTTTATATAATAGATTATTCATTAATGATGTTTATATATATATATGAGGATGTTTAATAGCATTTAAATTATTAATAAATAAGAGCATTCGATTATAAACCAGTAACATATCTAAGACATTTTAGAGTATTTCTCCATTTATTTTAAATTTTCAATGGCTATGTATTACATTATTATAATGTGGGCTATTCTAGAGATCATACTGTTTGCCAACAAAAAAGTGTAAATGTGCAAAAAGTTCAAAGAACTAATAAAGTCGGCAAAGTTACACATGTTCTAGAAGAAATTGTATTAAATATTGTACCTAGTGACGGCGCGGCGTGATGATTATTGTGCCATTATTAAAATAGGTATATCACACAACTAAATAATTTGCGCCATTGAGCAATTTGGAGTCTTGTAGAAACTCAGATTTAGTAAAACCGAAAGTGTCAATTTGATCGGCTGAGAGTATAAAGAAACTATATATGTAAAATATTTTTATGCGGCGTTATTGTAGTGAAAACTACTCAATAATAGAAAATTAATGTATCGTGAAATATAAATTATGATTCTCCACTACAAAATTTTAACAGCAGTATATTTACTTTTCTCATCGTATTGTATCATCATTTAGAGAAATTCAAATAAAGAAAAGGAATGTAATCCTGCAGAAAGGTGAATATTTTCCGTCGAAATTGTGCTGGAAACGAAATAACTGAACAACTACGATATCAAACGATCCGAGTATTTGGTATGTAGGTCAGCGCCGTAAATAAAGTTAAGAAGTTCCAGACGCCTTTGATTTTTGAAACAGTCTCTCATACAATAAATCTGCTGATGGAACGTCTAGCAAGTTAATAACTAAAACTAGCTCCAGACGGTCAAATGATAGGCTATTCAACTTCATTTCGTTTTTATATCTACTTATGATAATAAGATTTATTTTTATAAAGCTGTTCATATAGGGACAAAACATAGATTGTGCTGACCTGCAGGCCATAAATATATGAAACATTCCCTTTTCAATTACTATACATCCCTGACTTAAATGATATTCGATTCAATATTATAAGAGGTATATCACATAGAATATTTAAGAATAAAATATATCGTAATGTATAGAGTATCGGTGAGTTTACAATAAGACGCAGAATTTAATGAAATGGTTTAACTCATATAATGGAATTGCTTTTAAAGTTTAACTTAAAATAGCGAAATAAAACGTCAAGTAAAAAGCCATGGTACAATAACAGGATTAAAAACGTAGTTTCACTTCTTTATGATTCAGTCAAACGCCAAGCAACACGTTGAAAAATTACTAATGATAAATAGCTGCTAGTAAAATTTTATTTATCTTAATAACATACAAAACCATAATAGTGGGTGTTTGGATGTTTAGCAAAATCTATATATTAGATTGGCCAAAAAGTAATCTATATAAATGAAAGGCGAATTTTTCATCGGAAACAAAAAATTTATCAAAAAACGTTTTATCCTTTTTCTTTGATTTCCTTTTGTCATCTTTCATGCAACTTAATTATTAACACCCAAAAAAGTTCGTATCTTTTTCGGCAATAACTGTTCCAAGAACAATTTGATATGCTCATCAGCAATGACGGTTTTGCCATTCAAGATGTTTTTCAAACGAAACAAATAGCAGTTCCCTTTCAACGTGGAAAAATTGTTATCGAGTCATCAAATTTGTATGTGGTCTAGCGTTATCACGGTAAAACACCTTTGCGATTCACCAATTCTAGACGCTTCTGTTTAATGGCGTCATTTAAATTATCCAGTTGACGACAGTACACATCTGAATTAATGGTTTGGTTCCTTGGAAGCTGCTCAAAATACACAATAACTTTGAAATCCCACCAGACTGACAGCATAATCTTCCTTTGGTGAATATCTGCTTATGAAGTGCTTTGAGCAGGTTCATCACGCTTGCTCCAAGATCTTTTTCATTCGACGTTGTTGTAGATGATTAATTTTAAATCGCCTGTTCATACGTCTCAAAAATGAATCGTTTTCTTTACATTTTAAGACAGAATTGCAAGTATCAATGCGCTTAGTGAGATGAATTTGTCAGAGCTCATGTGGTACCCAAATATCGAGCTTACTAATGTATCCAAGTTGTTTTAATGGTTTTCAACACTCCATTTCGATATGTTTCAACCAATTTTGTCATCATCAACTTCGATTAGCCTTGCATATTTAAATCAATATCTACAAACCGAAATTCTGGCACTGTCGTAGTTTTAAGGTATCTACACATCACATTAGTTGTAATAAGCTCGCATGGCATTTTTACTTTTAGAAAATAGTCCCGTAGAATATAACTGAAATATTCCTTTTAATTTTCAATTTTGAAATCGACGGCAAACAAACAATTGATAACGAAATTGTGCACGTTCTTTTTCTAAAAAAAAGCTTGAACTGTCAGCTGTAAAATTACATACTAAGTTTGCGGTTTAGATTAAAGTTAGTTGCAATTTAAGACATGTGTGTCCATCTATTAGAAAAATACTGAATTACTTTTTTCCAACCTGATATAATGTATTAGAGCGGCTTGAGGCCGTATGGGTAAAAGCGCTAGTATACTGCGATACCGCGCCGTCAAGAGATCTATCCCAGCCCAGGCAACTTTTTTAAGATAAAAACTGGCAAGGACCTGGAATTAACCTGTAAACATATAAAATATATTTACGTTAGGACGTATAAAAAATGCTGAGGCCAATTAACAAAAATTTATGAAAAAAATGTATAACATTAGTTTAAAACATTTGTTTATTTTCAGTTTAATAAAACTATATACCGACAAAAAGGTTGATTACCAATGAGATCGCCATTTTAAGCAAACACTACCATTTAAAAAATATAAGTACAAAATGTACAGATATGTAGATGACATTATGTTCAAAGCCTGCTTCACAAGTTACTGCGAAATAATATTAAGTTTACTTTAAAACCCGAAATAAACAATAAAATGCATGTCCTTAACCATTTGCCAAATTTCTCATCAGTTAAAATTATCCTATACAGATTCGACCATACTTGCTTATTATCAACACCATTCCAGTGATAAACTGTCAAGTTGATAAATTGATTAGATATAATTTCCGAAAGTAATAATCTACAAGTAACAGCTACTAATAAAGAAAATTCCTGTAAATGCTTCTACAACGTAGCATAAGATGTCCTTGAAATAATATATCCCAAACAAAACAGAATCCAAAATAAGCCGTAGATAGTTCTTATATATTTAAGACAATAATCACACCGCATAATTAACATTTTATCATAATTAAAACTTCAAATATATCACAAATACCAGTCATCAAATTATAGCTCAAAGGTCCTACAGATATTTTACAAAAATCAAGTGTCTTGATTAGATTATCTTGCTCAGAGGTCAAACTGATAGAAAACGATATGCCAAACTAGTCGACTAAATAAATTATCCGTGAAGCTTACATTTGATACTCCCAAATAATGTAAATATCGATAGATCTCCAGGAAGTTATTGGGCTTATTTCTGAAAACATGCTTAACATAGAATTCACACTGTCAAGGATGGGCTTCTGAAACACATGCGACTGCTATCGGAATGTATTTCAGGAACATATTTAGCCAAGGCATACTTTTTCTAGTTCATTTCATAATATCACATAACATATTCAAATTAGTAAAAGCGATGTGTGAATATCTATCTGCCAATTTCCAGTTTATTATGTTTCTCTAAGTTCTTTGAGAGTATTATTCTGAAAACTACCTCCAAAGTATATGTATCGCTATATATCTTTTAAGAAACTACTGCAGAGTATCTGCTCTACTGACCAACGTAGTACCTACAATAGAACTTACGTGACCATGAATCCAGGTGCGAACGTCCCATACAATCAAGTACCGCGAAGAACGTTCTTCAGTCTTCGACCTTTGATTTGTACGGCTATATAGCCCGACTACAGTCATACACAACACTGCGATACCAGGTTGAATACACGAAGGTGCTCCCCGCAGCTCCGAGCAAGTCCACCGTCGAAAAAAATTCGGACGATTAAAATACTCGCAGCAATACAATTCTATATTTTGTTATTATGGTAATGTAAACTAAGCATTTTAAAATAGATAGACGTTAAATTTGTTGAATTGTTGTTTGTGAACCCGTCAAAACATTATATATTTAACTATGTAAAGATTTAGACATAGCTGTAGCACTGCCAATGCTGTTTTATATTTTGTCTCATGCCTTCGGCAAAGTGCATTATACTATAAGCTATATTTGTTTAAGTACGTTTAATGGTGTAAGTCACGACATATTACTAAACAACGTGCGATTGTACAGATTTCACTGAGCCTGGCATAATTTAATAAGCTCCTATCGAAAGTTTATCTACTCTGATAAAAGTCTACTTTATATGAACATTTAAATATAGGAATATTTAGGAATAAACAGATCAATAGTGAACTCCACCTGATTTGAAATGTGAAAGAATAAAATTGTAGTTTCTTTATAGCTGAAGTGATCACCCTCGTCATCGATTTAAAAAATAAATTGTTCAGTTTATATAAATTACTTATAAACAAAAGAAAAATTGAACACTATTAATCAAACGATTCTAGAGGTTAAAGCAGCCCTAACACTCTAAGAAACTGAATATCTGCAAGGTTTGAATTTTTCAACCTAAAATACCATTCATGAAAATAATATGTATTTTCGTAATATACTCAAGTGTATTAATTTTCGTATTCAAGAATAAGATTGAGACACCTGTATATTCATTGGTAATTTTTAGTAATGGTGTCATTGCGTCATGGAGGAATATCACCTGCTAATACAAATGTACCGATTCTGTGTAAGTGATTTATGGTCAAAAATAAAATTTAATGGCACCTCTGAAAATGATAAATGTACGTCAGTGAAAAGGGAAAATGCAGTTTCCAACGTACGGACATTAAAATGTGTAGTGCCACACACATGCAAAATATATGCCGGGCATCTGGCGGTCGAGCCAGTAAATTGATCGAGAGGAGGCATTGGACGATAATATAAATTATAGTTTCTAGTTCAACTGGCGTAATGAAACGCCTTTGTCTGCCGAAAATTTGGAGTCGATAGAGAAATTTTATGAACCTTGATACAGCACAGATCAACGCTAACGACATTTTCATTTGAATCCATAATTAAATTATCTTGATTAACACCCTCAAATATACATGGTGTTAATTACCAAATGCTTATGTTTGTTACTTGCCTAAAAGACAACGAGCACTGTACTCGTCTTGGTCATATTACGCAATCGCTATGGCCATACCATTATGTTCAAAGGTACCAAGCAATTGGCTCGAAAGCCTTCATAATTCAGATAAACTATTGAGGAAGATTCCTATTTATTTTATATCCTCCTATACTAAATATTAAGCATGTGAATAGAACTGCAATACCCTAGTGCGCATCCTCCTTACCTATATGCCCGATCCGACCAATTCCGGATCACTGTGTTGATTTCATTCGTTGAAGTAAAATATATATTGCAATAGTGAACGAACGTCTGTACTTTTCAGAACCTCTACACGGTTTCTACTTTTGACTATATGTACCATTATGACTTAAAATCAACCACCCACTTCAGACCAAATCCATGACTGGGATAAGAACCTGGCTTGACTAGCTCCAGCGACTCTCTATTCGCTGGTGCCATCTGGTCAGCTACGACTTTTATATCCTCTCTATATCGTTCAGTGTACTGGACGAATTCTTATTGTCCTTAGATCCTGTAAGGTTGCGGCTTGTGTACTTTATTTACTAATACCAAACCAAACCGTGTTTCTGGGTGGACGTGTATATAGTACATACTATTGGAAATAATGAATCAGTATGTAAGTATTTACATCGTTAATAACATATACTTACGAGTAATGCAAACTAACCTACAACTTCGTCAAACTATAAGGAATAGATAAGCAAAGTAAATAAATAAAAGAACAATCAAACACGTTAGGAACAAGCAAAGAATTTTAAACTGAAAAAATCTCTGCGATTGAGTAAAACGAATTTTGTCTCTCCTCGACTTATGTTCTATCACCTCCTGAGGTATTGCAAGATTATTAGCAGCCAATATGGCTGATTTAATGTTTTCGCAATTTCTTCATATGTACGACCACCTCTATCAGACTCTCTATTAGTAATTGACCTCATTGCTTTTTATTTGTTGTCAGAGTCATAAAAATGTGATACGTTATTTAGTTACTTCTGCCTTATTAGAAATCTACATATTATTGCCTATAGATTCTGCTAACAGTGCTTGATCGCTGAATCCATCGTTTGTCTTGATTCCTCTGATAGTCGAACTCTTCTAATGTGCTCACATATATGATACATTTCTTATTGGTGCTCGTTTCACTACAGAGACAGTATTTCAGAGAATACATCAATAGTATAACCAGAGAATTTCCTAATTAATTTTTTTATATACTTCTTTATTGTAACTTAACTACTTGCATAACTTCATTATCATATTGTAAGGTTCTCATCATCCTTGGATGTTACCATTGGTAAACATATAATAACCACGTATACATATGTATGGGTTGATATCGCTATTCTATGTACCATGCCAAATCTCTTTAAAGTGTTTAATAACCTATAACCCTCATCAACAAACCTTTAAAATATCATCATTAAAATAACCATCTAATACAACTTCAATAGTGCCATCTTATTAGATTTTATACTCGCATTCCATATTACCTCATGAATTTTCTCCAAGTAATGGCAAAAGTTGAATATTCGCTTCAAATATGACAAAAAAAGTAGCTGATGTTGGTTCTGATCATAGCAAACCTACATATACTCATACCTCTCCAAAACAACTTAAGCTCGAATTATCTATTTAAATATTTACAAAATAATAAATCCAGAAACATTCAAGAACTGACATAGCCTCTCAACAATTTCTTAATTCCAAAAATGAACTAGTTTCTACCAAATGTTGGTATTCAAAATTAAAATATATTAAATTCGCACCTGACATTTATTACATAATTAATCGCAGATCTAATATAACTTGGGTTATAAATCGCTAGTTTGCATATGTTATGCCAAGTCCATCTGTAAGATGATCGATCTTGGCCAGAGTCGATTCCTGCTGACCTCAATCATTCTTAATATTGGAGGTCTAGAGTATCGAACTTTAAATGTGTACAATTATCCTGAAATAATAAAATTAGTAGTAATAAGTTAACCGAGTTTGGTTTTTAAAGAAAATCAAGCAAGAGAATATGAAAACATCTTTCTCAAGGGAGAAAAGCAATTCATTGTATACTTTAACGACAAAAACGGCGGATAGATATCTATGGTAGAAAAAGTTATTGGTACTTTACTAAGATAGAGATAACATTATAAATATTCTGACATTTCTTAAACGTTAGCACATCAAATAAAGTAAATAGATCATGATACAAAATAGCATATGTATGAAATGGTTATTTATCAGAAATTATATCCCTTACCCACGCTTAATATCAATTAGCCGTGTTACTTCATCCTGTATTATTTTTTGTGTATATATGAATGTTTGCAGTAATACAATATTGAAGCATACATCATATTTAACAAATAGCAAGGAAAAGGGTAATTTAACCTTTGTACATATTAAAGATATAAGTAGAAGCATTTTGGCAATGTCTTTTGTGCTGTAAAAGTGAAACACTTAAAAACTTAACATATATGCGCGAAACCAGTCAAGTAAGCTCATACTTTACGATTATCTTAAGAATGAATAGGTAACGGGGTCACAAAGCACTTTCTTTAATTACTCTAATCTTATTTTTACTATTTTAAATTTCTAAAGAGGATTACAAAATACTTACTTTCATTTCTAACAAATACGGAATCTTCGAAATAAAATAATTAATAATAAAATTCAGTAGAGCATGAGTTATAATATGAAAAAAAATAATTATTGCCTTAGAAAGCATTAAACATATTACTATATTTAGTTATTTTACATTAGTTTAGTTCAAAAACTTAATTGCTGAGTACCAAAAAATATATATAATATATAAAGAGTTGCCATGCTCTGAGATCAAAATTTGCAGACCATATTCAAAATTAAGTATATGTATACTACAGCCATCTTGCTTATATTTTCAATCCTTTTGTCCAGATATTTCATGTTATTTGTTTCTGGTTATCCAAATGCGTTGTAGAGTCACTGATCCACATGCTAATCACTGTTAAATCATGTGTAACTTTGGCCTCTCTTCGGGATTATAAAACAGAGCGATTATAGTTTGTCGAATTTTCAATACTACACACGTTGGTACGCTGTCGGATAGCTATAATACTATTTAATAATTTATTTATTTTACAACAAATGATTACTTTTTCTTCAATAATGTACATAAGAGGTCTGCTTCATTTTTATTTCATTATGTTCTCATTATATTATTTTATACTTCATTTTTGTATTTAGTATTTCCACAATTAATTATCTTTAATTTTATAATTACATCTATTTTATATTTTTAATGCAGAACCCAAGACTTTAACTAACTTTAAACAGTTATTGGTTTACTCATCAACCATCGCACATTTTTGCAAAGAAATTTTACGATGGAGGAGAGTGTTAAGGAGGAATATCGAGATGGAGTTAGAGTATAGAAAGTGAAGTTGTAAGTTAATAGCAAAGCTCTATTAGACCTTTTTCATGGTCTACTCTTAATTTATTCTCAATGCCCATTTTATTAATTCCATATTTTCTGCGAACCGCCTTAAGCCTTGACTTAATAATTTATTTAAAATCGAAATTGAAGTTAAAATCATGTTTATTTATTAATATAGTTATTATCTAGTATTTGAATATTAGTCACTTTCTGTTATTATCTTCATTATCGTAAACTATAATTATTTCTTCACATTATATTACTGTGAAGCGCCATCTTAGTACTTATTCTTTTCATTTTCATTATTTTGTTGACCTAAAGTTGATTTTATAGCTCATAGGACACTAAATCTGTCGATACAATATTGTTGTTATTAATATTGCTTCCATGGTCACCAGTGCAGAATAACTTTGGCATTTTTATTTCTGATCACGTTATGAATAGCATATTGCAAAAGTTACAGACCGCGGGAATTAATGCTGTAGACAAGGTGTTTCGAATAATACCACGTCTCATCAGTTCAACTGCAACTCAGCCTTTGTAAAATATGCTATTTGGCTTCGTGCATATGAACTAAGAATATAATGTAAGTCATATACAAGAGATAAGCACCTGTCTAATACTGCAGTTAGTGCTAGGTTACTTTTAAAATAAACAGAAGGGGTATTCTTCGAAACACCGTGTCTACAGCATAAATTACGGTCGCAAATTTAAAAATGCCAAAATTATTGTACACTAGCGACCATGAAATCAATATTAATTTGCATAAGCAGATTTAGCATTTAATTGTAGAAGAAATTCCCTTTAAAAGTATCCTAGGGCTAACTGCAATGTTAGATAGGTGCTTATCTCTCGTATATGGCTTACAATAGATTCTAAGTTCATATGAATGAAACCGAATAGTATATTGTACGATGGCTGAGCTGCATAGGAGATGCAGTTGTACTGATGAGAAGTGGTATTCTTCGAAACACCATGTCTACAGCATTCATTTCGGCGTTCAGCAACTTTTGCAATATGCTATTAATAACTTACTTTTACTTATACTTATAAGCGGGGGTCCTACAGACTCTGCCGCATCCCGCATTTCGATCGCCATATATCTCTTTCTCTCCAATCCTCTTCTCCAATAACTCTGTCTCTCATCGTATTATTTATTCCCTCTATCCATGTCTTCGCGGGTTCATAGTTTAGTGCTCTTTTGGGCCATCTGCATTCCTCCATCCGCATTACGTGTCCATACCATATCACCTGTCTGGTCTCTATCCTTTCTGCCGTAGTGTGAACTCTATTTGGGCATCTTCTAATCTCTTCGTTCGGAATATGGTCTAAGCGTGATATTCTGCTCGCTCTTCGCAGGAAATCCATTTCTACAGTTTCAATCCTTTTCTTGTTTCGGTTTGATAACTGCCAAAACTCTGCCCCATACGTCATTATAGGCACTACGATTGACTCATAGATTGTTAATTTTGTTTTTATTTTTAGTTTATTCAACCACAACAGAGAGTTTAGTATTCGCACACATTTCTGACCTTGTTGAACCCTATATGTTATGTTTCCGATGTTCCTTCCTTTGATATTTTGCTGCCTAAGTATGTATACTCGTCACTCTCTTTTATTTTTCTTAGCTGTAGTTCTGGATCTTCTTCACTTCTTTGTCCTATGCACATATTTCAGTTTTCTGTACATTCATTTTCATGCCCCATTTCTCATATTCATCTCTGAGCTTCCTCATCATATAGTCGTCCTCAGAGTTGGCAATAATCAGAAGAATAAATTCGCTAGGCATTGATCATCTATGTCTATTCCCATTCCTGTGCATGTTTGTCTCCAGATTTTCAGAGTTTCCTGGATATAAATTTTAAATAGAGTTGGTGACAGACAGCATCCTTGCTTCAGTCCCTTGGTCACTGCAAATGGTTTAGTAGTTTTGTTTCCGAATTTTATTGCACTTTCAGGTCTTTTATAAATGTTTAAGATTGCGCGTGTGTATGCCCTCTCGATGCCGATTTTCGTCAGAATTTCAAACAATTTTTTCAAGGGTACCATATCGTAGGTTTTCTCGAGGTCTCTAAATACTAGATGTGTAGGTAAGTCTCGGGCTTTTCGTTTTTCAATAACTTGTTGCAACGTGAAAATATTGTCTGTACAATCCACTTTGTTCGTCTATTTCTTCGTTCCTAATTCAATCCTTTTTTTAGTATTTTGCCGTACAACCTTCCCATTGAACTCGTAACACTTATTCCCTTATAGTTTCCACATTTTTTCCTATTACCCTTCTTATATTTGGAACTAATGAATGCCAGGTTCCAGTCCTTTGGGCATTTATTAAAAATATCAGCTGGTATCTCTATCATAATATCTGGTCCGTGCTTTAACAGTTCAACTGGAATGTTTCCGGGCCCCGAGGATTTGCCGCTTTTCATTTCTTGTAACCCTTTCTTCACTTCGCTCTTTGTTATACCTTCTATGCCCACATTTCTGTCCATTTTAACTTCGTCTAATGGCTCTCTGAATTCTGGCCTGTTTTCTGTAAACAGTTGTCGCCATTCTTCTTCATTTATTAAAGCTATATTTCCAGATTCTTTTCTATCCATCCTCAGATTTTTTTATTACTATCCATGCTTGTGCTACCCGTGATTGTCCTAAACATCTCTCTACATCTTCGCATTTCCTCTCCGACAACTCTTATTTGCTCTTTGTTATTATTTTTTTAACTTCCTTGTTTATTATAGCATATAGTTCTAAGTCGTGCGGGTCGTTTGTGAGAAGCCATTTTTGGTATGAAGTCTTTACAATCTACAAGTTGTCTTATTTCTTCTGACCACCATTCTAGCTGCTTGATATATGGATTCCTAAAGTAGCTGGTACTTTCTTTCTACACTTGTCTCCTCTGTATTCCTTGAAGCTTTGTCGCTAGTCTTAATTTATATAGGAACTGTGTTGATTCATCTTTTAGGCTTTCTAGATTATACCTTTCACCTTCTATTTCATCTTGTGCTTTGTTGGTTTTTTATTTTTTTCGGTACTATTCTTTCTGTAATTTACCCGTACTATTGCTATCACTAAGTGGTAGTCAGTTCCGCATTCTGCCCCACAATACACCCTCACACGTCCTCAGTTTTTATTCTTGATTTTTGTTTTTGCGTAAAATAGTCTATTATCGATCTTAGGCCTTTTTAAGATTGCACCCATGTAAATTTGTGCACATATTTATACTGAAAAAATCCATTCATAATCTTTAAGTTTAGGCATTTACACATATCTATCAGGTGTTGGCCGTTATCGTTTATCCTTTGTTCTCCATACCTCCCTCTGACACCGTCACTTTCCTATAACCCATAACTTTGGTATGTATATTTAAACTTCTCAACTCTTCGAATGTACTTAAGATTTACTACAAACATTACATTTATTTGTGGGTTTTACTTCTGTACTTTTCATTAGACGATCACGCCATTTTTTTTGCCGCCTATTGTACGTTTTATATCAATCATTGCAATTACGATCCTTTTATGGCCTGCACTCTTTCACAAATGCAATCCAAATTAGTATGATTACGATATAAAAAATGTATGTACTCGCTATACAAGCGGATAACCAACAAATATGTACCCAAACATAGTCTAAAGACACAATGCCTCTAAGAATATTGACTGTTTTGTATACTCTCTCAGTCTAATCAATTCCCAACAGATTCTATTTTCTCAAAAGCCGTTCGTCATATGTTTGACAAATTCCACTCTAACTAAAAATATTATTTCACTTAAAACTACAAGTTCTTGCTAACCTCTGAACAAGCAAGCACTGTAACATAAAGCCTTCATCATTGTCTCTATTAAATGTATGTACCTTTTTATTTCAATCAGTGTATAATTTTTCCATTATTATAAATTTTAGCTTCTGTTAGGTGAAAAGCTTTTTCGTAATAAATTAAAATTCTATAGTGCAACAATGTTACTTCAAGGAGCTTTTATTCTCACACTATCTTTAAAGCGAAACTTATTACGATAGTCTGTTGAAAAATTAATAATTTAAATTAAAGGGCTACTATTTTTAAATTGCCTCGGTAGCTCTGTGACTGGCTTGGAGCCCGAGGCTACTGAATAGAACACAAATGAGGTGGTATTTTTACGACTAGAGTAAAACATCAGCACTAAACGGTTACGGGGGGGGGGACTTAAATCAGTGGTGATTGAGTCAAAGATGAGATTACAGATCTTTTTTCTCCGAGTATGGTACAGACAAATAGATGGTAAAAGTGTAAAAAAAGTTATGTAAAAATAAAGGGCTGACAAGCGTATTTGCTATTTTCTTAGTAAAGCTAGGTAACATATAAATACGACGTAGACGTACAGGAACAAAAAAAATTGACACCGCAAAACAGTCGAAACCTACATATTAAATTTGTATCTTATGTGTGCAGGGTAGAAGAACTGTTTGACAGTCCAAAAGGTCAAATAAATTTTTCTACCAAAAGCTGGGATTAGTATTTGCCTTCTTTCCACATTAAGGGGGAACTTTCCTGAATAAACCGTCTATCTCTATACATGTAAAATGATTTTACAAATTCCACCTTTATTTTAAGAGATATTTAAATAAAATTAGGAGCAGTTTATCACTTCAGAATGGAGATTTTACGCGTATTTTATTATTTTGATTTATTTGTGCGTAATTGAAAGTAATAAGTTGACAAAAACAAATGGTAAATTAGTCGAGACTCGGAGACGTAGAGCTATGTCTCTAATTGAATAGACCTGACGATGGCCGAAGGATTTTGGCCGGAAGCTCATCAAAAAGTTCGTTCTTCTCAGAATGACAAAACAAGTACGTGGGTTACTTCTCGAAAGTTATCTCCTCCATATATATATATATATATATATATATATATATATATATATATATATTTGTGTGTGGAGAAAATATATATAATATAGAAGTTTTCATGTCAAACAATAAGAAATAAAATAAATAGTAGCTGACAGGTAATAAATTATTAAATAATGTGAAATCATATAATTTACAAACATGAATATACTACCAAATATTATTTCTATCAAATAACTGGTAAACTCATTATACAAATTATTCAAAGTAGAATGGGTAGGTATATATTTATATTTATTTGATACTGTAACAAAAATATTTAAAAATATAAAGTATTGACGCATAGCAAACACATAAATACACATACAGTCGTGTAAATTGTACAACACTTACAAGTCTACCTACTAGTGGAAATTATATAAATATAATATTTCTATTGTCGTATCTGCAAATCTCCACTTAATTTCAATCTTTCATAAAATGTAACTGTATATTTCAGTTCTCGCTACCTAAGTACATGAAATCATTAGATCAAATGGCCAGTTACAGTATTAAACAAGGTTAAGGTTAAATAACAAAATAAGTTCCCTATATTGTTCGCAGAGAATATGTATCTGTATTTTCAGGTTTTCCGGGAAATAGCCGTGTGTTGGCTTTTCTTTTTGCCGATTTTTCTTCCACCGTTGCAGGGGACACTATCAAGATATGTAGCTCTAAAAATTGCTAATTATTGATTGCCATAGAGCTCTGAAAAGTGTTAGATGCAGGTGCCTACCAGCTCTAAAAAGTTCTATGTATAAACTGACATGTAGCTTTCAGAAATGCTAGTCATAGTCATATCGCCTTATATATATATATATATATATATATATATATATATATATATATATATATATAGCGTTATCGTGCACCAATAAGAAACCTTTTTAGCAATGCTCAGCGCACCATTCTCCTATTTGCCGATAGGATTTCGGCAGGGCGTATCCCTTACGGAGCTTGGCAAATTCGATAAAATACTTTTCCAAGAGGAAGCGAGAGGAAACCCATTATCGCGATTCCGATTTTCAAAATGCTTATTATTTCAGTAGACTCTCTTATTATTATAGGGAAGTAATTCGAAGAGTTGGCGAGAATTTGTATGTCCTTAAAAATAGTATCATGGCCTGATTCTAATTTATGTTCCGCTAATGGAGATATAGCAAACTGTTTGAGACGGGTTTGCTTTTCGTATTCTCTACAGCGAGTGGAGACCATTCTTTTTGTCTGACCTATGTTCACTAAGCCACATGCACATGGAATTCTGTATACTCCAGCGGATTGCAAATGAATTGATTCTTTCGAAGAAGGAATGATTTCGCTGATTTTCATCGAAGGTTGGAAAATAGTCTTGATAGAATGTTATCTTCTCTGTCGTGTTCTGTACGTGTGGCAAGTAAGCATGGCCAATTATATCCAGGTTCTGGCTCAGAAAAGTGGTGATATTTAAAACGCTATATGGCCCTCTGTATAACCGAAGTCTTTTTGACTGAGACTGAAAGCTCAGTAGACCAGATAATTAACTACTCACATTTTCTGAGAAGGGTGATGTGAAAATGTGGCGTGGAGGTACCTACTCGTATGAGTGGGCTTGTGATAGACTGAATGGCCCAGTGTGCCATCAGCACGCCTTACAACAAGATCGTCCAAGAACGGGATTGCATCATAGACTTCAGCTTCCATTATGAATTGGATATCGGTGTGGTGACTATTAATGTGTAGTAGAAAATAATCAAGAGTCTCAAAACCATTGATCATACCACAAAAGTATCATCCAGATATATAAACCAACATTTCGGTTTCAGTGGATCAGAAACTGAAACTTGTTTTTGGGGGATCACATAGCGGCACCAGAAGTTTGTTAATAGAACTTGTCATGAAACATAAAGTATGTCGATATCAGGCATATATCTGCTAAGTCCGCTACATTCAGAGACTTATTAGCCAACAGCTGGCGAATAATCTGAATGGAATCGTGGACAGGAACCTTCGTGAACAGAGAAACTATATCGACGCTGACGAGCAGATCGTTTTTGTTGAGAACCCCATTAGAAATTTTCTGGAGGAAATGAGCATATTTCTTGATGTATGTTGACGATGCTCCAATAAACTGGTTGACCCTCGATGCTAAAAGAGGCTATCCGAATATACCGTGGGGTCTATATACCCCATCCTAAAGGGAATCATTTTATTTTTAAATATGTCCCAAAATAAATTTTTTCATTTGACGATGTACAAAATAATAAGAATTTTACCAATCTTGAATCTTGCTTTAGCTCCAAAGCACTCCAACGTTGCGCGTGTATATATATATATATATATATATATATATATTAAACGAGTGAACCTACAACTATATCTGAGCGAAGTAGCCATTCAGAGGAGAAGGTAAAAGCATTCTATGAAGAGGCGATAGTTTTTCTTGTGAAAAAATTCACAATTTAAAATCAAATAAGGGGATTATAATGTAAAAGTAGGAGAAAGTAGATATGAACGACCCAATAAACTTGTATAATTTGCAGAATCAAGGAGTCTGTACATAGCAAATGCCATGTTTCTAAGAAAACATTACGAAAATGGATCTGGTAAGGCCCAAATAACACCAGTAACGAGATTCACTACATTCGCGCTAATAAAATTGCTATTATACAAGACTACGCAGTTCGGAACCGTTTTGGTACTGGAAGTGATCATCATGTTGAATATTTTAAAACGAAAAATTTTAAAGATTCAAATTAACCAACAAAGGTGTCAGAAAAATTTACTTGGACCATATTAAAACTAATCAAGAACTATTTCAACTAGAGCTTAACAACAGATTTACTGATCTGGGAGAATATAATGATGCCGATATTGTGTTTCATATAATAACAAATACAGCTAGAGTCATAAGTGGAACTGCCAATAGTAAAAAAGAGTTAAAAATTTCCGAACATACCAAGACACTACAAAGGCAGCATAGATAACTGAAAAGTAAGGTTATGACAAGAAGGCAAAATATTGAGTATGTGGAATAAAGAAAGATATTGGAAGATACAACTATGAAGCCACCATTCAGGCGATAGAGCAGCATAGGATCTACAAACAAGTGAAACAGACTTATGTTTGATAAAAATCAAATAATAGCCCTCAGATCTGAAACGGTCAGAGAGTTGATAATACAGAGAGTGGTTAGAAAGTTTTATCAAGTACTATATCGAGTTAAATGTAACCATATAAACATCTCCTCCGATGAAGACGTTCCTCTAATATTACCTGTAGAAGTTGCTCTGAAATCAAGTCAGTGTGGAAAATCAAAAGGAAAATATGGGATCACCGTTATTAAAGCTAATTGAAAACATCTATTGAAAAATCTAAGTAAATTACACAAGAAACTGAATCTGTTTTGTATTCAAAAAGGTGTTACATAAGGAGACACCAAATCGCCCAAATTGTTTATTGCAGCAAACTTAAATAAATGATCGAGAGTGAGAGAACTTCTACCGAGGCAATAAAATATACTCCCACAGGCAACACATCCCAACTACTAGGGCAAAAACTTAAAGGTTGAGACATAAGCACTAACTCATCAAAATATTTTAAGTTCTTCTTTGAGCAATGTCTAATAGATTAGAATAAACCACACTGAGAGCATCAGTGTCTTTTCCAAAGTTCATCTAGTGGGGATTGTCCAAAATATTACTAATTTCCAAGAAATTTCTCCTCTGTGTACTGCCCTCAACATCCAACACACTCAGCTCACCAAAATCAACAGAGTGACCACTACACCTACAATGGGAACTCAATGCACAACGCTCAGGACGTAGTAGAAAATCAGACTTGTGCAAAACAATACGTGATTTTAGTTTCTGGCCAGTTTGGCCAATATATGATTATTCACAGTCACGGCAAGGGATCCTAAGTTTTTGTCAGCAATTATGACATCAAAGGTTTTGAAAATGTCCTTTACCTTAGGAGAAAATTCCCTAAAGTAAGGAAAACCAATATAAATTATCAGTCACCTGTCTCTGAATCGATTAAATACATTGGATTTCCATACATCAGGGAGGTAAAGGACATTTTCAAAACATTTGATGTCAGAATTGCTGACAAAAACTCTGTTCTTCTTAGTTAATACTTTTCTAGAATGAAGGATAGAGAACTTTTCTTGAATAAGAGTAATATCATCTATATGATCCCTTGTCGTGACTGTGAATTATCATATATTGTCCAAACTGGCCAGAAACTAAAATCGCGTATTTCTTTGCGCAAGTCTGATATTCGACTACATTCTGAGCGTTGTGCATTGAGTTCTCATTGGAGAGATAGCAGTCACTCTGCTGATTTTGACGAGCTGAGTGTGTTGGATGTTGAGGGGAGTACACAGAGGAGAAATTCCTTGAAAATGTGTCATATTTTGGACAGTACCCACTCGATGAACTCTAGAAAAGACACTGATTCTCTCAGTGTGGTTTACTCTTATCTTTTAGACATTGCTCAAAGGAGAACTTAACATATTTTAATGAGATAGTGCTTATGTCTTAACCTTGAAGTATTTGCCCTGGTGGTTGGGACGTATTGCCTGTGCGATTGTATTTTATTGTCTCGGTACAAGTTCTCTCTATGACGTTCATTTATTGACTAAAATTGAGTAATGATTGTTTTACTCTTATTTTTCCATTTTTGGATTTTGTTTCCACAGATTTCTGTAGTTTTCTTTATGCTTTTGGTTTGTTAAATGGTGGTCGCTAGATGGCACCACAGGTATCTACCTACATTGGCTAAATGGCTCCCCTTTTTGTAGATGGCCTTGTAATTGGCCTGTTTTAAATGTTTTATAAGGTTTGTTGTATTTTGTGCCTTTTTCAATGTGTTTTTTCTTTATAACCTTATTGAATTTTTGTTTTAAAGATGTAGCACATAACATCTCCAAGAGGCAATATTCTTCAAATACAGATGTTAGTATTACTAACTTCTGTAATAGATCTTTAATTCAGTTATTAGATTCAGGACAGGAAATAATTTCTAAAGCTGTTAGCCATAAAATTTTTAACTAACATCTGTCCTGTTCTTTTAAGGATCTCTTTATTGAAGGTTTTTATAAAATCGTTGAGTGTTGGAAAAGTCTCATACATACAGTTGTTAATGTTATTACTTCAATTGTATCCTCAGCTTTAAACCTATAAGTAAGCCCCCTTAGCAACCCATGGAATTAAACCTATTTCATCGCCAAGCTCAAAAAAGTGAGTAATTTCTTCTCCACGTAGCAACCAAAGTATTTTTACATGTAGTAAGTTGTTAGTTTCTATCCCATCGCACAGATCTTTAAAAAGTTCGGAAATAAAGTAGACGTGTCTTAATGAAATTGACAACTTTAACAACTTTATCAATGTTTTTTTTTGTTAACATATTTATGGACGCTAATGATACTACTTTAATAGAAGCAAAGGGTTCATTAATTCTTCCTGACATTGCACGATGCTCTTCTGTATCATTTTTTTTTACTTTTTGAGACCGTACTCGTATTTTGATTTAAAAAAAGTCCTCAGGCATACTAAATGTGCTCACAGTGTTTTGTTTCCAAATGACGGCGGCATTTAGCCGGTTTCATACTTTCGTTTAATAAAGGTTCCTTAAATATAACATACATAGGTTTTCCACATTTTTATTTCAAACATAAGAAAATCCAAAATATAGATACTCATCACAATATATTCTAAGTTTGCTATCTTGATGGATTTCAAGGTTGGTACTGTATCATCTGAATCGCACTCATCTATTTTTTGTTTCAGCAACTATCCAGACTGTAGCCAACGATCCATATTATGTTTTCGCAAAACAGCGTTTCTACAAGTCTTAAACTAAAAGATACCATTAAGTAACCAATGTGTTCGTAATGTCAAGTTAAGGTAGGCCACGCAATACTGGCCATTTACATTTTACCCTCTTACATTATTTTTGTTGATTTCTATATTAATGTACAGTACATATTTGAATCGACGGATTCCGCTGAACTGTGAGAAGCAAGCTTTAGCATAAACTGCTATAAATTGGCCACGAGAGCTAAAAATCGATAAGAGGAGGTAATAGCAGTTGGGGATTATTTGCTCTTTATTTGCGATAGGGGTAAATTTATGATTTACAAAATACGCTGACAGAAGTAACATTGGGAACGTGGTGTTCGTAGAATATCTCTTCCATGTTTGTATATCTACATTATATGTGCTGGATATGCTCACAAAACAGCTATTTAGCTCCGACTTGGTGCAACCGGATTTACATTTTGGCAAATTGTGTCCAGGCATGTTCAATAGCAATTATAGATTTAAGCCTGTCACACAGTGAAATAACGATATTTTTTTGAGACCTTGTTAAATTTATTGTCCCTAATATATAATCGCTTTTATATAGCTTCATTTGTACGTTACATATTGGACAATTTCGTTTAATTACTCTTTAATTGATTAATATTTCGTAAACTAATGATTGTATCATGTATGTATCAGTAGCAAAATTATAAAGTTTAACCTTACAGAAAAATGGCTAAAACTTTCATTTGTTTTTCAAAGAGCAAATTAAATCAGTGATAAAATAGTTGTTTATATGGAAATGGAAATTTTCAATAGTCGCACCTACATTTTTAAGCTATATTCCAAAATAACGGGGTTCCATATTAACTGCGGAGTCTACATTACATTACTCCTCTAATATATGATAATCGCAGAAAATGACATATTTTAGTCCGATTATTATCGTAATAGAATCGCAGCTGGGCAAAACTTCTAGTGCTGTGTTTGATATCTTTATGGAGTGTATTATCCAAAATCAAGTTAACGTGGCTCAACACAGTTTACTTAAAGTTTCCTACCCTATGAGTTTTGGTGGAATATATTTCAACGTTATCTTCTAAACCACTATTGGTCCCTTCAGAACAGCAACGCATTCAGTTTCCCAAGTGGGCAATTCGTATACTAGCTTAGCCAACAATGTAAGCGTATAAGATCCATATTTTAGGAGAAACTTCTTTACAATGTTTTAAGGATTTATAATTCATAAGGTTCTAATCCAATGATAATTGACTTTTATTCCGAATATTGCTATTGTAACTTTTAACTGCAATCACAATGCTTCGTTGTCATTTGTTTATCAAAATACTATTTATTTTACACATATGTTAGTATATAGCAAATATATTTACATGAAAGTTGTTTGTAGAGCACATCGCAAAAGCTCAATATTTACATTTAATGAACAAAAACATTTTTTAATAGTTATTTGTTGACAGAGTTGTTCTCTGATAAATTCGGTATAATATGTTATAACAATTTATGTTTTGAGCACCTTTATGGTGTAGGACTTGCTAAGTATTTTTACTACAGCATGATTAGCAGAACCTACATATATACGGTACTATGCAGCGAAAAACTGCTATAACAATACCTCCGTATAAGTTGGTTGATTGTTTTAGGCATTTGTCATTGCAAATTTTCCACCCTTATTTTTTTATTATATTGTTATCATCAGAGCAATATCTCTCGGCTTTATGAGTACAGGATTTAGACTACGAACGATTTATCCCTCAGAATGAAACTTTTTTAATATCTTTCCATCTCTCATTAATGAAATTTCAAAAGCTAGGAACAATTTAAAAGTGATCTATCCATAAATTTCCTAGAAGTTAAGACTCTCCATTTTATTAGAATTATATACTATTGGCGACATCTTGCACAAATAACCTAGAGCAGACTATTAAACCTAACCATCTGGTGAAATTTCTAGCGTAAAGAGTACAAGTTATAGTGATATTCTTCGAAACTTGAAACAACGTCCGCCTTAATATCTGCAATTAAAATCTATTTTGTAATTTTATTAATATAATATATAGTATACGTAGTGCGCACAATATTGCTACGAATAATAATAAGGTTTGTCATTTTCATCATTTGTATAAACACATAGAAAGGCAAAGATTTAGAAAGGATAAACCCACCGTCTATAAATAATTTAATAATAATTGTAGTCTATTTTTTCGATGAATCTCACCTTATCTTCAGGGCGTACTATAAAAGAAACCGGCCTCGTTAGTAGATTTAAAATAAACATTTAAGACACAAAGATACAATCAAATGTATATTGCAAAAGCAGGTAAAACAAACAATAATTTAAAATATTACGTATAAATCAGTCCGTAATAAATATCAAGGAGAATGCATGCCATTCATAATAAAAATAGATACAAAAAGGAGTTTGAATTCAAAAATAATTATAGCTTATAGTCAACCAAATATACACCTATATGAAAGAAAATCAGAAGTTAAAACCTACCTAGTTACTAATAGTAAAATATGTCTTAAGCCAGTGATGTCCAAACAGTAGCCAGAAAGGCTATTCGATAGGAAAGGTTTTTCATTAATTTTCTGTAAAACAGTAGTTGCTTTCTAATTTCACTTTGCACCGAAATACCAGGGGTGTCGATATTTATGAAGCATTTAAAAAGTTTATTAGTGATGATCATGCCAATAAGGAAACTAGATCTAAACACAGGCATAATAACTAATACATGATATCAGCCGAAGAATTGTCCAGATCTGAAGAATCAAGGAAATATCTTACCAAAGATTTGTAAAATTTCACAGGAACACTAGAAAATAAATCGACAACGTCAAAAGATACAACTAAGCAGTTTACAGGTAAGAGTAGGGGGGCAACACGTAAAGCTAAATCTCCGGAATTTGTAATAGTTTTAGCAGGAGAGAAGAATTATTTATACTCTAGAAGCTTTATCAATGAGAAAGTCAACAAAATAAGCCACCGATCTCATCTTTAAGGTATATTCGTGAACATTATTTGTATAAGAAAATATAATTATACGGTTGTATAACCGACGATCTATTAAAATTAATAAATAAGTAACCTAGAAAAATTAGAACCATTTTTAAAATTCAATAAGAAATTATTCTTTCATGGATCATAAACAGCAGAACCATCACTTTTATAACTTTTTAAATTAAACCACGCATTATTCATATCTATTATCTATTTTAATGTTAACTCTCTAATTATAAGTTCACCCACATAAAATGAGTATAATTCTGTTTAAAATTTATTATGTTTCAAAAGCGAATATTTTACATTATAGTACATAAATATATATGTATTTCCAGCTGGTGTTCTAAAGCATCAAAATTAAATGTAGCGTAACAACATGGGGAATAAAAATAGTGTTTATATAATGTAACAAAATTCAAAGCAATAAAAATGTGTAAATAGTTTAGAAATTTTTTTTAGGCTAAATAATAGAGAAGGCAAGGCCAGCAACTACGGCTGTTCAAAAGGAAAATAAACATATTTCTTTTTTTTTAATTGAAAATTCATCTACTAAAATTGATGCATTTTTAAATATTTTATTTCTTACAGCATGGATAAAATGTAGATTGGCATAGAGACAAACGTATCGATTTGAATTACCATTAAAAGACATCTTCAATGTACAATGAAAATACCTCTGTCAGCAATAAAAGAGGATGCAGTCTTGCAAACATTAACTTCCCATGTCAATGACGAACTTGCTCAACATATTCTTAATCCATAATCATCATTTTTACAGAACAAATTTAATCGCAACACCAAACTGGGGGATAAAAAATGTTTTTATTATTTTATGCTAAGACGTCAGAATCTTTATGTTAGATACTACTATTTCAGAAGCCAAGGGGTTCAAAAGAGAAGCAGTTGATAATTTGTGTTTACACCTTAACGGATAAAGTTAAAACAAAAGGAATAGATACTAATAGAATGTGGACGTTTCTTTCTGCTATTCAAAAATAAATATTCGAACAAAAAGAGAAAAACAGAATCGGTATAGTGGTAAGTGGCGAAAGGGGGCAAACACAACTTTTGTTTGCTGTGCCAGTGCAGCGAGAATATTTGTTCCAGCCATATTTATTTTTAAAAGAAAACGAATGTCACCTAAACTAGGCAAACGAGCACCGGCAGGTAGTTTAACTGAAGTTGGCGAAAGTGGATTTATAACCAGTGAATTGTTTTTCAAAATGAATACAACATTTTGATGAATTTGTTAAATCAACAGTGGATACAAAGGTTATTGTGCTCTACGCCGACACCACCAATAGAAATAATTTGTAAACATAAGCATCGGCAAGAACTAATTGTGTAATTATTTTACAGTTACCAACACATACAACTCATAGATACAATCCCTTGATGTGAGCGTTTTTGGTCTCATGCAAATATTTCACGAACAAGCCTTTGACCAGTGGATGACGTGTAGTGCAGGTCAATGTATTACTCAATATGATGTAGCTGCTTTAATAACACAGCTTATTATAAAGCTGCATCTGTTGGAAATGTAGTGAATGCTTTTAAAAGAAGTTAATTGCTTTGTTTTTTATTGATGCAGATTTTGCTGTCAGTGGTCTTTTAAGATAATGATAATGAACTATCGTAGTATCAACAGTTTCACAAGAAATTAATGTAAATTCTAAAGATGAATCTAATAAGACTGAAGAGGATCATAATGAGAGTGTTCAAAGTAATTCGTGTTCAACAGTTCATATTACAGAAATATCTCCGACAGCAATACGTACTACATATGTTAAGAGACGGAAAAGAACAGCACAACCAGCAACAGTGCTCAAAAACCTGAATCAATGTGATTCAAATAAAATTAATCTTAACTCGGTGACAACAAATACCGAACTAGCTGTTCTGTATCTGTTGGAAATACAACTCGTTTGCAGGCTATAGTTACATGAAAATTACGGAGGAGTATTAAAAGAAGACAAAACATATTATTGTTCAACATGTAATTTATAAATACATATATTAGTTATCAATTATTATATATTTAATATTTTTTACATATTAATAATAAAATTTATTATTTTTTATTTTTTTGGATTCTTATTAGTTATTTTCAATAATATATTATTTAGTTATTGTTTCTTATTTTGTCACGTTGTTGTGTTATTTTTGTTTCAAAATTTATCACTATTAAACTAAGACATATTTTGGAAATTTTACGATTTGAGAGACGAATTTCCTAAAAGATACCTTTTCCATTATTTTATAACGAAAAGGTGTCACAAAACATCAAGCTATAGGCACAAATATTAATTTTCGTACAAATTCACGCTAATCAATAAATATAGCAAAAATTGTCTTACGTAATATGGTTTTGGCAACTTTTTCCTATATTTATTGATATATGAATATATAAATATAGTTACTTTAATAGCTGTTAGTTTACTGAATTCAAAAGATTTCTGCAAAATGTCCATATTACTTTCAGAAATCACAAAATATAATAATGGATATAATTTAGAATGGTCGACCACAAGTTTATTGCTTTTCGTCTTTGCTATACCGAATACTGGTTCCAACTTTGGCATTATTTGGATGGACGATTAGGCAACCTTATGCTATGGTCTACACTATGACGAGCTTGATAATATACAAGATTAATTTAACCCTATCGCAATGGACCTATTCTATTTTTTTTTTAAAATGATCCGTAAGGATATTACTCAAATAAATCTACTTACACCTGACATGAAAAATGTCTGAACATAAAATTAACTGTTCAATGAGATTTGTAACTAATATTGTATAATGTCTGAATTCATGACCGCGCTGTCCATAAGGGCGTCATGTAGCACCGCGAAACTTTTAAATTTGGCCAATTAAATAAAAACTTTAAAAATGCATTAAAACCCTGTATTTACCACATGAAATTGCATCACTTGGCAACGGTGGTCCTTATAACCGCTAAACGCCATAAATATCGAGCATCTGCAATTTTATTATTGTCGTACCCTGCATTTTTAATGGACTATATAACAGTGCACACAGAAACTTTATAAGTTTGTTTACACCTATGTGGCAGAAAACGTCTTCACAAACACACCAACAGGTCTCAAATAAAGTCGCATGAGACTATTTCTCAATGCCACATAAAAGTATTAAATTATGAGATTAGGAATTTATGCATATTATCGAAATAAATAATATACAATAAGTCAAATATAATATACCGTAAAATATAAAAGGTTTAACATGTTCACCATTCATTAAGTAAATTAGGTTTAAGAGATTTACTAAAACAATCGGTCGCATCTTTGTCGGACATTACTTACTACATACTCGATTTTACACAAATCTGTAGGAGTTATTTTACGACACCTAATTATTCAAATTATCAAAAATACAAAATAAGTCGATAAAAAATAAAATGAATAAATACAATTTTTAGTTTTCCAACCAATCATATTTAAAAGTTTTATAACAACCACTAGAAATCCTAATCCGTCAGTTTCATCATTCCTCAAGTAACTAGTTCCCAAGAAATATGCGATGAACTTCCTAGAATGGCAAATTGGCTATGCCAAATACCCTAACATAATTAACCAACCTTCGTAGAACATTGCAATAATAGAATACGCCGTTAGTTTGTAAATTTTCCGTTCGGATGTCTAAAGCACAAAAAAACCATTCTGGATATCAAAACTTGTTTAACAAACGAAAGCACGAAGAATATTTGGAGAAAAATAATAATAATTCAAGGATTAACAAAACTGTGATAATTTGCCGTCAACGATACATACAACCAATAGCCACTAGGAAGAATCTGACGGATTGATTAAGGACGAGTATTTTCACCTTTCTGAAAATCCAATTTATAGCCAAAATCATTTCCTTTGTACTACTAATAGAAAATGGTCGTAGTCACTATCAGAATACAAAGTGTACATAATTTACCCGAATTTTGCCAAATAATGATAGAAAAATATCTGCATTTTGTTTTTCTTGCAAAAATTTAATTTCATATTTAATACAAAAATTACTAAATGAAGTAATGAAAATAGTTTCAACGTTTGGCACAATTTGAGTGAACATTTAAAACTTCACCAGAAAAAATAATTTACACTTACAAACTTTACGACATTGGTCTGGACTTTTTAATCGATTTAAAACCAATAAAACTATAAACTAGATTCTGAAGCACAAAGTGTATTAAATAGAGAAACCAAATACTGGCACATTATTATAGAGCTATTTTCTTATACAATTTAATTTGTAGCTAAATAAAGCTTAGCCTCTCGTACTAATAATAATTTTTGAAAAAATAATTGTAATTTCTTATAATATATCGAAATGGTTGCACATTTTTTTTTTTTGTTATGTCCAAACACATCAACAAGTTTCAAATGTAGTCGCACAAGACTATTTCTCAATACCAAATAAAAGTATTAAATTATTAGGAGAAAATCTTAACACTAATTTAAAACGATTTTTGAAAAAAATAACACTCAGATGAAGGTTTTAACGATATGTTGGTTAATGCCAAAGAAGTAGCATCTTCATTAGATATATATACAAAATTTAAACAAATAAGGACTAGAAAAGAAAAAAATAACTTACTTATGTAGATGATGATGAACCGATATAAAATAAAGAATTTAAGTATAAAGTAATTTATTTTTAGTATGCTAGATATAACCAATACGTAAGTAAATGAAAGATTTGAACTATTGTCTATTCATTCAGATATTTTAAAAATTTAATGGAATATTGCCGCTTTTCTGGACAAGAACAACTGAAATTTTGCACAAAACATGAGGATATATATATAATATGATATTCTTAATTATACAACAAATAATTATGACTCATTCATTTCCAAACACTAGTGTAGCATATCATTTTTTTTATGTTTATGCTATAGTTACTGGTGCTACAGCTAAACGTTCATTTTAAAAGTTAAAAATAATTTAAGACCTTTTAAAATCTTGTATGGTTCAGGAACGACTAGAATTTATTATAAGAGCTAGACACTCAATTCTTGGTACAAAAATAGTCCAAAAATAATTAAATATTTTACGTCTTTACAGTTTTTGTTTTCTTTTTTAAGTACAAACTGTCATTTTTTAAGAAGCCTTTTATAAGTTGGTGGCTTAATCATATTAAACGGATCAGGAGAGCCCGTGCCTGTTTAAATTTAAAAAAATTTCGAGTTATATCCTGTGGGGCTGCCGCTCCCCAGAACACTTTACATTGGACACCACAGATGACAATACTCTTATAACTTGAGGGCGCATACTCATAATTTCAATTTATAGCTTCATTGGTGGCAAAAAGCAGTTGTATTTCTTAGATTTATTGATGATTACATACTACATCAAAGAAGCTTATATATTAAAATAGAGAAGAACTTCGTACATTTTATTAGTAAAAACTAAATTAAAATTTATTTAATCCCAATATTTAACTTTTATAATAATTTTTAATATTTTCAATAATTTGTTTATATGGAAAGTGAATGTTAAAAGTTGATAAAGTGCTTATAGTGTATAAACAATATTTTTGTCATGAATTGGCATTTTTTACCAAAAACGAATATTTAACTAGATCTCAACTGTGCAAAACAAACATTTTCTGCAACAAACTTTATTTTGACTTTAACTAAACTTTAATTTCAATGTAAGTCCTTCGATACAGCTACATTTATCATAATATGTGACACAGAAATAATAGACACTGAGAGTAACAAAATGTTCCCTATTTACCTACATTACAATAAGTATGCCTTAACGTTACCGGACACTATTCTACGTCTAAAAGAAAGAGGGTTTCCATGACAACGGAAAGTCTCGTCTAGTTTGTGGATAGAGGAAGTGAGGCTCATTTTTCAAGTTCTTCACTTCCAGTACAAATCATTGTTAGCGTTCTATTAGATTTGGTATAATGTTTCCCTTACATTATTCAGTATATGTTTAATTATAATTGTGAAAAATCTATAAATATTAAATGTATTTATAATAGCACAAACAATGGAATAATATGAAAAAATATGATTGAAATTATATGGCAGTTATTATTTAAATAATGTTTTCTGTGCGTTAAATCAAAATATGGGATCAGAACGGCTTTAATGATTTCGGAAATGTAACTAGTGCTTTTCACAAACATGAAGATTCTTCTGACCACGTGCGTTATACATTAGGCTTTTCATAACTGAAGAAAAATATAAGTACTATTCAGGATGTTTTACGAAAAAGTTCTACACTGTATATTAAACAGTACAACGAATATGTACAGCTTAACAAAAGTGTTAGAAGCATTTATATAGTTATGCTCTGTAAACATTCAAATTAAAAAAAATTACTGGATTTCTCAACATAGTGACAAATATATAAAAATGGAAATAAAACGTTTTAAGTTTTGGGATTTAGTTACTTCGAAAACAACTAAAAATGAAAGATGTGCGGTCGGAATAGAGTAGATAAGTGCTAATTAAATGTTCTAGTTATAGACTGAATTGAAACCAGTTGATGGACCGATTTATACGTATCATACATATTATATATATATATATATATATATA
>JAWQRN010000458.1:0-29319 GCA_033557685.1 Sperchopsis tessellata
TTTGGCATTTACCTATATAATTATCTTGTACGGGTTTTACAACAAGTAGAATTTGTTTTGTATTATTATAGGAATAACATTTGAACTAAATTGGTTTGTAATTAATGACCGTTTAATATTATTAAGCAAAACATCAGATAATAATATATGGTGATTCTACCATTCTATAATATATATTTGGCAATGAAATCACCCTGAATAGGTAACCTAATCGCAAACTATCGACTATATATATATATATGTGGCTTGGCTTTTAAGTTTGATAATCCATAATCTAAAATATTATCTTGTCATCCATGGTTTCTTATTGAGATTATAATCAGAATGACCAAATACGTGTGTTTAATGTTTCAATTATGATTTGTTCCATTCAAATATTAGCCAACTGTGATCCATTGAATTTTCCATTTCCATTTTCCATTGTGATATTTTTCTCCCTTAAATGGTATTGTCTTATCCAACAATTTGTTTAATTAACGTTCTAAATATATACTTACTGGTTTTTAACCAGCTAGAAACTTTTTCCTTCTCAAAATTTTGAGCTTCGTTACAAGTATTTGAGCAGGTGATATTAAAACGCTTTTATGGAATTAAATATTTGATCTTTTATATTGAAATGGGAAATGAGTTTGAGAAAATTAATTGAGAAACAAATATTTTTGTATAAAATTGAAATTTATTTCATAAAAATTACTTCGTGCAAATCATCAGAGACTCTATTGGCTTTTAATTTACCTAGTATAATAAATTATATAATAACCAAAAATAGGATAATCAAGGTGTACACACACAAAAAAAAACATCAATGAAAACAAAGTTTACACTTTTAGTACCACGTGCTCAGAAGAAAACAATTAGCATCATACCAGATAAAGATAAAATAGAAATAATAATACCAAATGTACACATTTATAAAACATTTGTATTATTTTCAATAATATAGCTTAGCAAACGACTAGCAAATAGTTTGTATCTTTGAAAAGTGCATTCTAAGGATATTTTCTTGTATCATTTTCGGGTTCTGCTCTAAAATGTGTATTTTCACTGCAGCCTGTAAATATATAGATAGAAATAAAAATACTTTTAAAACTGTAAGTACTTCTTTATAGCTTATAATAAAACTACTAGGGGCTCAACTCATGGACACATCAATAATACCTTTGAAATGATATTAAGTTAAATTTAAATAACTTTATTAGCACAAACTTGTCTGGTTCACTATCAATACGGAAGTGATGAAAAGTTACTAGCATTGAAAGATGTTGCCAACTTAAGTACTGGCAATCTAAATCGGACAAATAATGTGTATATATCGAAAGCTACAAATAGAATACATAATTACACAAAAATGATAATAAAATACAAATATTAATCTAAAAAATTTGGTCATTTGTTATAATAATTACATATGCAAAGTTAACTAAACATCAATGTTGTATGTATATATCAATGTTACCCAAATTTCTAAACATCTGATGGTTTATGCTTAATTTTTCTGTAAATAACAATTTGTTTTGGAGATTCTGGTTTTGTATTATGTACTCTGTGGTTTGTGAATTTTTAATAATTCACAAGAAATTAGCTAGTCTATATGCTTTGTTCAATTATCTCAATTTTTTAGTTTTAAAATTAAATATTTGTGGTCCACGATTTTTTATGTGGATTTCATTAGACTCTTGCCATAATAGTTTTATTTTCTACATAACTAGAATTTTCCCAACCTGTAAAGTTGTTAGCCTGTATATTGTACTGATATTTTTAAGTTTCCTGATGATTTTGACTTTATTAGGTTCAATCTACACTTAATTTTCATTAATGTGGGAAGCACCTTGAAGTACAATAGTTTCTATTTATATATTACAATAGAAGGAATCTATAATGTGGTACATTAAAAAGAATGTTCTGTTGGTAGCTAAATGCCCGAATGGACTGTTTTTTTGATCTAATTCCATTCATTTTTAAATTCATCTGAAATAAACTGCAGTCCATTATCACTAATAATTTTGGTACCAAACTTGACAAATTTTTCCTAGAGTTTCTTTTATTGTTACCACTGCAACTGCTGATTTTGGACAATATAGTTTAGTTTGAAGTGAGTACAACCAAGCAGCAACTAGTTCACGTTTTAACGGTTAATTTTCACAAGTTTCTTTTTTATATAAAACAATGTAATTTTGTTAGCTGAATTATTTTTATGTTATTTAACTATTTTTAACTAACTTTAAATAAAAAAAATATGTGTTTCCGTATATATGATTCCATTTGGAGTCCCATTTCTTTAAATTAATAGATATGTTAGGTACCTTCTTTACAATAGTTATGAGAGTATATCGTTAGATAGTTTCCACTATTATCACTGTGATATCATTAGCCCAGGCTCCATTAGAGAAATTTAAATGTTTAAATGTATCCTTGGATAAGGTGTTTATTAACTGACTGTATTTATATATTATTTGTCTATTTATAACCGATAAAATATGCTCTTGCCAGATTGACTTTCCATCTCTAGCTTCTCCAAGAAGTTTGGTATTTTTTGTTGATGAAATATCTATTGTACTCGGGCAGTTCGGTGAGCGAATCTTTATCTTAGGAATATTTGGGATGCCAACCTCTGTTGATGTTAATATTACAAAGGTAGTTTTAGTATTATAATCCATTACTAATTTAACTAAAATCTAAAGTACTCATCATACCTAAACAATTTTTTTACTTGCAAATCTTAAGGGCCCCAACTATTTTAAAAAATCAATTAAGTGTATATCATTGTACAGTAAATATCTTCGTGAAGATCTGCAACATAACGTATGATGAAGTGACTCAAAAGGTGTGAAAATAATTATTGTTCAATGATTTCACTTCTTATTGATTTATTTGTAAAATCAGTCAGTAAGACAGCTTATTTGTGTTCAGGATGAAAGGCAGAAGTGCAATCATATGGTAAACTCTTAAATTTGTGAATGGATAATGGTTTGTTTGTTTATTTAATGTCAGCCTATTTCCGCTGCTATGGCCAATCACCAACGCCAGGTATTAGACTCCCATACCTGGATAATTTTGCCGCATCCAGTGTTCCACTTGGAACTGGGTTCTTTAACATGCACGTGGTCTTCATTTACCTACGGTACACGGAACCCATAGTTTTATATCCCTCCCGGAAGACGAGTACCACAGAGACTTTTCCTTAATCACAAAAAACCAACCGCCTCTGAGTGTTGAACCCGAGATCACACGCTTTGTAGCCTAGTACTTAGCCACTGAGCTAAAGAGATGGCTGTGAATGGATTAAAATACTTTTTTGAAATCAGCTAAAACTAGATGTGAAATTGGGATTTATGACAGATATAGGGGCACTAAGAAAATTAATTTAAAATGATCAATTAGGCGAATTTTGCTTTAATAAGTTACATATTATACAGGGACCCCAAACAAGTTTTCAAAATTAATGTTCTTCTTCAGTTTGCTTCTTATAGATGCAATAGGTATCCTTAATTGAAAAAAATAAAACAAAGTTTATATAGGGCACTGAGAAAAATATTAAAATTTTAAATGTTTATTCCTTGTTGCTTATTGATGTATTTATTTAATGTATACTTTTTTTTAAAGATGAATTTAATACAGAATGGCACACTTAACAGCCCGAAATATTTGTTTAGTTCTATCAAAATAAACATTTTAAATAATATCTTTTTGTTAGAACCTTGTACAAATCTTCATTTCTACTTCACCTGCAAAGAAGCATATAAGAAAAAAAAAATTTTAAAACAGATTATTTGTTTTGGGCCTTTAATATCAAATTTTTTTAGAGAAATTTCTCAAATTCAGAATACAACTACTTTTAATTGGTAGTGAAGTAAATTTTAAAATTTTTGTTTTAGATTAATCTTGTTGCCGGCCTTTTGTCGGTTATACACGATATTTAGCCTGTAATCTAAATTTCAAATATAATTTTAGCGAATTCTAAAAAAAAACTACAATCATAAATAAAAAAGTTCCCCATATGATCCACTTCTGCCACTCATCCTGTATACACGTTAAAAAAATTTCAAGTATCACGTGTATTTTAGATTTTAGTTTGGAAGATTAAATTTAAGACGAAGACTTAACTTAAGAAAGTGTTTTCCTGCTATTATCTGCAAGATAATATAATGAAAACGTAACCTCAAAAACAATAGAGAGTACTTCCTCGGTGGTCTTAAGACATAATATAATTGTTCCCAAACCAATGATGTTTTTGTGAATAGTAGTAAACATTCTCTGTCATTTAGAGTGGACATCAAACTATGGGTTTTGTATGAGCTTGACACTACTACGTGCATATGATTGAACAATGCTGCTGTGTTAAATATAAAAGTTGTATATCCGTGTTTTCCTATTTTTGACATTTAAGGATACATATTTCAAAAATGTTTCTATTTAAATATGGTGAAATACACTTGTATTTTTGTTTTTCTTGAAATATTACATTTAATAGATAGAACTTATATGTTTAATAGAGCAAAGCTGCATTGTTGAGATGGTTTTCAGTTATTACTAACATGTAGAGAAGAAATATATTGTATTACAAATAAAAATTATCATTTAGATTGATATAAAACACTTATAACTTAAATACAATATACATGTAATAATAATCTATAATTTAAATTTGTTTTGGTAATATTCAGACACGTACAGAAAGTACTACACTACTTCCTATTGAACAATTTTATTGTAAATTTACTGGAATCTCGCATTTAATACTAAAAGTTTGTATGCAAATTTTGGTTTTCATAGCAAAGAAACATTTCAAAAACCATTTTTTTGTTTCTTTCCAGAAAAGTGTAAAGGTTTATAATTTAAATGATTACTATACTTTCTTTTTTTTTTTTGGAATAAAATAATGAAGAGCTATGTAATATTTACTTACTTAATCCTTTCTGCCTTTAGGTGTAATGTATTTTTGATTTTATGCCAGTGGTGGTCTTTTGCATATTTTCTTCCACTTCTCTATGCGTGTGGCTCAGACTAAATGTCCCTGCTGCCTTCATTTGTTCCACTACATTCAAATATAGATGATAGGTATAACACTCTGTGCGAACTAAATTGGTGTAAGAGTGTGGCCTAGGGGACAAGTTTGGTATATTCTGTTCAATTTAATTACTGTAAATATTAGTGATGGGTGGGCAGTATGCAGTTAAATTAACTTTCAATAAGATATTATTTATCCAGAAATTATTATATATGCATATTTATATATAAAAAATAACAGATCCTACTGTAATTTACCGTGTGTAACCTTTTATTCTTGAACAGGAAATCACATAACATCTAAATAATAGTTTTTGAAAAAATGCGTTGTCTTAATAATACCTGATTCAAATACATAATTATGGTTAAATTTAGTTCACGTATAGATGGCTTAATGATAAACCACTTGACTGTCGAATTTAGTGTGTGTCAGAACAGTCAGAGAGGATAAACAGGTTTCTGAACTTTCAGTTAGAACAGGTACAAAATTTTCAACTGTGCTTATTAGTCCACCTGGACATAATTTATTCAATTTAAAAACTTATAAAAATAACAGTGCATCAGTAAATAACAGTACAGACAATTTGCAAGTGATGTTTCTAAAAATAAAGAAATTGTAGTGAACAAGAACAATAAATAAGTGTCACATAAACAAAAACGTGCAAATAACTTGAACTAAGTTCCAGTGAATACAAAAACTAAAAATTTAAATAAACAAAATTACCAGTAAATAGTGAAAAGACTTTTAAAGATACAAAAACAGAACACTATAATGGCAGCTACAAATTAGAAATTTTATTCAACCATCTAGAAGCCAGAATTTCAGTAACACAAAAGAAACTGAGTATGCTATTCTTGCGGCCAATAATTTCAATTAACTTGACATGGATTGTGAAGAATCATTTCGCTGAACCAATCAAATCAATACTACCACCATTACTAATCATTATCCCAGGCTAATTATTAAACTCAAAATGAAACTAAAAGTTTCGTTTCACATTAAATATGGCAAGGATAAGACACATAAGTTCGACCGCAACATGGATCTGTTGAAGGAGGAAAAAAATACTACTTTCCACTCATAATCCACTACATTGTTTGCCTTTGTTTTGCGTAGTTTGGAGAATGAACCTGAAACTGCAGATATTAAAGTGAATTTAAAAACTAATCTCAATCTTCCTGTATTCTAAGTGGTAGTCACGTCTAGCAATTACAGTCAAATATCTAACTGCAATAGTAAAATATGGATGTTACATCAACCTAAAGTGGGAAATACAGAAAAATAATTATGCAGTGTTATAGTGGGGTCACTCCACGCATAACTGTAATATAGATCCCACATGATTAAAATGTGCAAAAGTACACCAGACAAACGAATCCAAAAAGACCGACGATAAACCCTCGAAATGTGGTAATTGCATTAGACCGCACATTGCAAGCAGCAGTGAATGTTCTGTGTACTTGAAGAATTACGTCAGTCATGAAATGCCAACAGCTAAGAAAACTTTCTAACCCTAAGAAGTACCAACCAGTCCCATTTCCACATGTCAACCATTGAAAACAGCAGCCAACGAAGAAACAACTGACAATGAATCCATCCCAACAGAAGGAAACCAAATAGATAATCTAAACAACCTTATTAAAGAATTTAAAGAGCTCAACAAGCTTATTAATGTAAGTAAAATACTGCAAGTCCTTAAGGTACATAATTTATTAAAACTTATAGCAGTGTAACAGGTTGAGTCAATGTAATATAGAAAAAGTTACTCATATTTTTCTTTTTGACCAAAAATTCTTCAATGATGTAGAACGTACGCTATTAGAATAACTTGCATTGTTTCATTTAGCACGATGGATTGTGAAGAATCAACCAGCCGAACCAATCAAATCAAGACCACCACCGTCACCAATTGTTATCTAAGGCAAATTAATTGACCATAAAGCCCTAGTTACTAAACTTAAAACTAAAAGTTTCATCGGAAAGTTTATTGTACATCTTGATTGATAAATAGTTTATACATGTTGAGACTTCTGTATTTTCTGTTAGGAAAGAGACAGCTCTTTAGTATGCTTGTTATAATTATGCATATTTGAGTTCTTCACATGTTGGTCCGTCCTTGTGTAAGTAAGTAAGAATATATAACATGTTTAGATCAATGAAGTATTATTTGCAGGTATCACTCGGTCTCGAACCAAAAATACTTATTACATTTTTTTGCAGTTCTGAGAACTGATATCATTTCTGGGACCAATTCTCATATCTGAATTCCATAGCTGGCAATAATGTGAAGTATGCATAATAAATGGATTTGTTCTTTTCTCTGGTAAGATATTTTTTTGTAATCACTTTATTACAATAAACCATTGAAGTCAATCTCATTTACAGATGTTGAATATAGCAAGCGGTTTCAAAGAATAATACTTCTAAAAATTAGAATGATTCATTTCATACAACTTATTTTGTTTTGTTTAAAATGTGAGTATTTTTTAATTATTTAGTTATAATTCATTTGCATTAAGCCATTCTTCAAATAAGATGGATTGTATGATATTTGATAATTTCTCAATATTTTGATAATGTTGTTTCATCAGCAAAAAGACATTTTGATTTGAATTGGTATTTTCTGCCAGGTAATTTACATAAATGACAACAAAATTGGTCCCAACACAGAGCCCTACGGAACACCCCTTTCGATGTCTCTTCAGTTAAATTATTCTGTTGTTCTCTGTCCTGCAAGTATGGTGTCAATAGTCTGGCTCCTCTTCCAAGAATTCCATAGTACTCCAGTTTTCGACATGTGGTTCACAAGTCGAATGCCTTATTACGGTCACAAAAGGATATTTGTGTATATTCCTTTCTATCAAAGGCTTCCGCTGTGCTGTTAATGAGTTGTGACATGGTCGTTATTGCTGATTTTGTATTTATGAACCCATGTTGATGTTTTGTGATGTCATTTTCGTTTAAAAAATATCTAGAAACAAAAGTTCCAAATACTTGAAAAGATTGTCAATATTGAAATTGATCTGTGGTTGTTACTATTATTTGTATCTTCCTTTTTCAGTAATGAAACTATTTTGGCCATCATTATTTTATTTGGAGGAATTCCATTATTAAGGTATTTGATCGTCAGATGACACAAATGTTTTTCAATAAGAACATTCTCATTCCAGTCCATTTATCATGCTGTCTTTTTCTACTACATTCACATGTCCGAAAACCAAACAATCAGTGTACTGTGTCGGTGTACTTCACACTTCAACTCTGAATTTGTTACTTTTAGAGTAGTATAAAATACATCTAGCTTTTTTTCAGTATTTGTAAGTTTTGTTTCCAGTTGATTTTGTGCACTTGTTTTCTTTACCTCAATTTCATCATGAATATTGGAAAGTTTTTTGAGCTGAATTTCATCATACATAGCTGTGCATAGTACATAGTCATACTCATTTTGTAATATATTTTGTATTATGCTTTCTTATTTTAATTAATTTGTGTTTTTGTTTCAGTAAATGTAGATTGAAAGTCTATGATTTGACACAGATGGTCTCCCATATGCCAATTTGCTACCTTGGTATCAAGACAAAGAAAATGCTTATCTACAAAGGTGTTATAAAAACACCTATTTCTATTGACGGTGCAAAAAAGATTGGTCGTATCTCATTTCCATTGCACATCAACATATTATTTGCAAGACTAGAAATTTAACCGACATTTATGTTGTAATTACCAGCAATAAATATATTGTTTCTTCTATAGTTGTTTCTCATATTCATTTCCATTTGAAGATTATATAAAGCTATTGCTATGGTATTGATTTGCAGAATTACCACGTCAAGAGTTTCTTCTTCATTATACTTCTTAAGATCTATTACCTTTGTAATTGTTCTATTAGAATTAGAACTCCACCATGAAAAAATGAGTGCAACAATAGATCACAGCTAATTTATAATTTGGGATGAAAAGAGCATTGCAGTTTTCTTCACATAACCAGGTTCTGATATACATAGTGTATCTATATCAGATGCTTGTAGGATATATAGTAGTTCATTCATTTTTGTTCATAAACATTCCATGTTTCTGTTTGCTATGTAATGCGTTGAATATTTGTGATTTTTTGTTACAATATATTTTAAGACAATGTAATGTAGAATCATTTATTGAAACAATGTTAACAATTTTGTTAACAACTATATCCATAATGTCCTTGAACTTAAAATTGTATCTTGAAAAGAAATTGGTATCAAAAATAAAGTTACCACATTAATTAACTTCCATAATCACCATAGAGAAACCAGGCTTAATAACAGTTTAAAAATCAAAATCTACACAGTTATCAGAAAGGACAGAGTGAACTGTGCAGGTGGTGTAGCCACATTGATTGAATTTCTTTTTAAATAATCTCATGCCACCTATCAGTTTTCAATACGTAAGTTTGCCTCTCGTAGCAATTAAACAAAACATGTTGACATAAACAATTTACATAAAAGGGGGTGAAAATCTGGAAAGAAACACCAATTGTCTACATATTATTTAATAATAAATTTAAATAACACCATCTATACCTCTACCTGGTTTTTACTCTGACCACAACTCTATAATGTTCGGGTTAAACCATAGAGAACATCTCACAAGACAGGTAATTAGCTACACACATACTGACTGGAATTCCCTTTGACAGACTCTAAACCAACATTTACAAATCAATAATAACATAAACATATGAGCTGCAACCTGACGAAAATAAAGTAAAAATTGTAGGCAAAAGCCACACCAGAAATCAATGACAAAGCTACAGAACCCCTGAATTAAAAGAGTTGCTAAACTATAAAACGACACTTGGATTCAAAAATTGCAAAACTTAAACCCAAAAAATAACTCAAACATTAGAAAACAATGACAACAGTCTATATAGAAACAAACGGAAAGCTAAACGTTAGGAGCATCTTTTGAAAAATGGCATGACCTTGATATAACCAAACCTAATTCTGAACAACAAAACATATGGCTCACAGCCCAAAAGATAATTATAATATCTGTCGATTTAGGCAGAAATGTCACAAGAAACCTAATTATCTCCCCCAAAGAAATAAAAGAACAAATTTAAACCATTTCCCCAAAAAAACGTTTTTGTTTTCATAATTATTATATTAATTTACTTATCCTAGAAAATAACCAAGGAGTTCATTTAAAATTTCTGTGTTCTGTCATAGGAATAGTTTGGGAAACGCTGGCTTAGCGTAACCACGAAGGGTGGGCGCTTACGTCGATCACAGAATATTGGTATTGTATTATACGGATGTTAATGCTAAATGAACACGGGTTAAGAAACCGAATGGCTCTGTTTACATTCACAAATGGCCGCCAAGAAAAAAACCACTTGTGTCACTTCTTGGTATTCTCTCCAAGTTTAGGAAATTTAGCGCTTAGTACCAGGCAAGCCGACTATGTACTTTTCGATGTTCACTACTTCTTTATCACACATGTCGGGCCAAGTCTACTGTGCAGTACGTGTGCGTAGCTTACCATTGGCCACATTTTGTATAAAGACCTGTACCTTTAATGGTATCTGAACTGTAAATATGTAAAATAAAGTTTTCTCAACCCATAACTTCTATAAAATTATTTCAGGCAATAGATCAAAGAAAAACAAACATTATTTTAAATATTTATTTAGGCAATTTATAAGATAAATACACTTCATAAATATAATAAAAATACATACTAAAAATGTTTATGTTAAAAACATGGAGATTTTCCAAACTTCTTCTAACGAGAAAAAAAATCCCGTGATGTATATTAGCTACACCAAGAACAGGTGTGTGTTTTATCGGCTTCAAAATAAAAACATAAACAATAAAACTAAATTTCAAAACAACTATGATTTTGCAAAAAGTCTATTTTAATAGTTCAGTCTTTTTGCAGTTTTGTGAGATTTTTACATTTCAGTCAGAAGTATCATCTTTAATTACAATCATTTGTTATGATTAATATGTATGTTTACATTATTCTATATTCATATATATTATCATAAATCTCAATTTCTCATTTTTTTTTATCTTATAATAAGATGGATGGATATATGTAATTTGAAAACGATTAACTAGTTTTATTTATTTTCACTTATTATTAAGCAAATAACCATTTTTAAATTTGATTCAAATGCAACAAACACAATTATTTTGATGATAATGATTTTATGTACAATATTTTACAAGCTTGACTAATTGGCTACAATTAAGGCATTTAAAATTTTTTTTGAGGCGTATGTGCATCATATAAAAATCGCTATAAGAAATTGGCACATTATACATACCTTATGATTCTAACTTGATGGTTAACTTATAAATATTAAAACTGAATATAAAGTAGTACTTAAATAAAAAAATATTCTATTTATAACAAGAATCAAAATTAACTTTCTACACTAGTCACAATGCTATGTTTAATTTGAAAAGCAAAGTCAACAGTTGTTTATATACAATTCAGGGGATTTACGGGATATACAATTAATAAACTTGTTTGTTCAGTGAATTTTGAACCATATTGCTGCTTATTTAATGGGATAAGAATATAGTGTAGCAAAAATAATTGTTTTGCTTAAGAGATAAAAATAATATAAATGAAAAATTTTGAGAATACATCTTTTGTTAGTAAAAAGCATTAAAAATAATTTATTTAAAATTCAATGTGTAAGTAATGTTTTTGTGGTAAATATCTGAATTTTTGACCACGGTTCTATTTTCAACTGACAGTTCTCATGAGGTTATGGCAAGCTTAGCCAGTACTTTTGAAATTTTTAAGACATCTGACCTGATAAAAGGAATAAATATGCAATGTGCAAAGTACCTGTTTCAAAGATTACTTTCAACAATAGTTTCACTTAAATAAAGCCCCAAAAACAGTAAAATTTTCTACAGCTTAATATTTAATTTGACCAAAATATGTTACAATACTAATAGTAACATTATTGCTGGAAATATGTAAAATCGTAGATGTAGGAAAAGCTAATTAACATAATAACAAAATATATTAAAAATAATTTTATAAATAGGAGTAGTAGTAGAACTAAATAACATATGTTGGATGTAAAATATTACTATTAATCTTTTTGACCATGACCATGATAGTGTCAATCACACTATTTCTAGTTGGGCATTTTAAACCTCTTTAATATTAAATCTTCTTAAAAAAATGAATAAGAATGTGATATAGTAGATACATTTGTAGTTAGTTATATTTAGTTTAAATATAAATATTAAAAAAAGAAACAAATTTATAGTAATTTCTAAATACAAGCTGGACAGTGTTCTATTAAGTATTGACCAAAAACCCCTTGAGAGAGAGAGAGAGAGTAGTCATTTAAATATCAGGGTTGCTTGGTCATTGAAGCATGTAGAAATAAACAACAGCATTAAAATATTAAACAGCCTTTTTCTAAAAATGAAACCAATAATTTGGAATGGAGGTGTTCAAACATGTTGTAGGGCATTCCAGGTATTTACTGTCTTGCTGTGTGATTTGAAGGTTGGATATAAAAGGTGTCAGTTATGAATCGATTAGAAGAGAAGTGCAAAAAGAGTCACTACCGAAAAATGTTGAAAATATTTGGTGTACATGGTAAGAAAAATTTGTGCAAATAATGGATAAATAAGGCGGACTAGCTTCATACTTTTGTTATATTTAGAAGTAAAAAGTAACAATTGTAGCTACTAATATAGGGTAAGTTAGAAAGTATTATAAGTAGGTCATAAAAAAATCAAAGCTTAAAATGTTAAGAGATTTGGGATGTTGAAACCTACATCTTGAGGAGTTTCAAATGAAAGTTGCCAACCTATTTTGAAAATATGGGATGAAAAGAAGAAAAACGTACTATATACTAAACATGAAATTATTTTAATTCTATATACTTATTTATACATTTTTTTTAAACCTCATATTTTTATTTGTTGTAATAGTTCACTATAGAATTTGCTTCTAAAATAAACAACAGTTGCAACACTATGGAAAATACCTTTAATATAAATATAATAATTTAATTATGAATTTAAATTTATACATGTCTCAATTGTAGCCAAGTACTACTATAAATTCAGGAAGACCTATTCAAATGATACAATATATTTACAGATGAATCATTTCACCTATAAATATAGATACATAAAAATGAATAGGTTAAAAAAAATAAATAATAATATTATACTTGTATTAATATAGTTTCAATTTTATAATTCCTAGAAGTTTTGGAATGTTTTCTTTGTATTACATACATTGTTTGTTTGGAATGAGATGATCCGAGTTATTATTTTAATTAATACAAATACAATACGTAGATTAAAATTAAAACAATCGAATAATTATAAATAACATTAACATGTTCTATTTACTAAAACTTTCTTTGAAAGAAAAAAAAAAACTTAAAAAACAAAATTGAGCCCTTGAGTATTAAAATTTTTTTGATAACTTACAAAAAAGTATATCCATTAATTGGTAACTTACAAATATTTTAAATAAAATAAAGTTATATACATGACATCTTAAAAATTATTATATTATTGTACATATCTCAATTTTAATGGCAAATTATTTCAGCTTCCTCAAAATTATATATGTTAGTTACAAAACACAACATACACAAAGTTCACAAGTTCTTAGATATTTGGGTATCTTATATTGGTTACATTAAGAAAAAAAATTGCTTACACACGTAAAAACATAAAATATTCAAAAACATTTAACAACATACATAAAGAAGAGTTTATATTTAAATTGCTAATTTTATAACAATTACAAAGAGTATATAAGTAAAACTGATATAAGCAGTTCTCACTAAAATATGTTGATATAAGGCACCCAAAGGTACACGAATTGGTAGAATTAATCCTTGAAAAAGTGACCACAAAAAATTTCTCTCTAAGACGTTAATGATTCGTTTATAGACATTCAGTAAAAACACTACTTATGGTGTTTAATTGTTTTGATTGAGCATTTCACAACATTTTTGTACACTAAAATCCAATTTATACATAATTTTTTTTAACTTAGGCGAATTTATTTCCACAAACTATTTTAAATTTTACAGTAATATCGACATCCATAGAGACCACACACTGATATATTGTTCAGCAAGTAATCTTAAAATTACTTCAATCTTTTAAAAAAATTCTTAGATCATTGTTATAATTAAGTTCCATTTATTTAAGCGAGCAGACGTAGCATTCAATTATGATCTAGTACAGTGAAAGGTTAAAGAATTCCATTTGTAAGATATTGAAATCCGTCATATAGCTTCGTTGATAATGAGTGAATACTGCCTTCTACCATACGGTCCACTTCCAATTGGAGTTGTTCTTCTGTCATACTTAAGTGAAATCTATTCTTGAGATTTTGAACGGTTGCGGCACCAGATTTAAAGCACGGTAACTGAGAACCTGGAATTAAAAAGAAATAATTATTAAAAGCTTATTAAAAAATGATCTATAAAAATAGTTAAAAATTTTCTGCTTAATGGTTTTACGTTTGTGGTGTTAGAGACTGGCTTATTGGCGTAGTTTTATATTTAAAAGTTAACAAAATAAAATGAATTGAACACAAATTGACAATCATACGTAACGAACAGATACACAACAAATAGCTACCCTGTTTGTTGTCTCTTCTGGACGTTCACTTACCTCGGTCACTGGATGAACTGTGTTGAGTTCTTGAGAAATGTGTATTCATGCAAAACAACGACAACAAGGTGGTTGCCGGATGTGCCTACTCGTACTAAATAGTACAGCGTGAAATTTAAAAAGCAAGGCATCTTACAGTGGCAAAAAATCAGGTATTACAAGCAGGGTTGCCAAATATATTTAAATTTTATTCAAAAGTGCAAAATTCCTCACCCTCAGTGAGTTACATAATATTGATATCTTGTAGGAAAAAATAACAAGCATTTCATGTTTACCAGGAATGTCTGCACACATACAAAATAAAATATAGTGATCTTAAACAGGCAATTTAATCTCTCAGTAATCTTAGTTTTATTAGTTAAGAAACATTCGTATTCATATTTAAAATTTTCAGAATTATATAATTCTTGAAAATTCTCCCTAAGACATTGGGTCACGTAATTTTACGTTTTTTGCAATCTGTCACTTGAGAGCAGGTCACGTACAAGTAAGTTTCTTAGATTGCGGTGTCGTATAAATATGGGTCATTGCAAGTGCGTATGTTTTTTGTATTGCTTTACTACGCAGATATAAACATGCCAGAACAGGATTGGGTTTGAGACGACACGGCGATCTTTTAGTTTACTTCAGTAGTTGCTGGCATGTTTATTACCATACACTTACTTTTTCAACAAACTTTTTTTGAGTTATTCTGTGTAGTTTATGTGGTATATTTCTTGTTGTTATTTTTTACTATTCACTTATTTATTTTATTATTTGTTACTACATTGATAAAATGAGCCACTGTGATAGTGATCAAGAAATATGTGCTGATGCATTATCGGATTCTTTGTGTGATAGTGATATCGAAAATCAAGATAGCAAAAAAGTAACGATGAAGACGTTATTCCATGTCCTTGAACGTTCACTCGTAGAGTTTCTACCAGTTCTGATACAAGTTCTGGTGAAGAAGCAGAAGAATCCTCCAGTCCTTGAAGAGTTTTTGGGTCATTTTGGTATTAATGTGGCTGATGTTCCTGAATCCGCAATTGATGAATTGAAGTTATTTATAGGCGACGACTTTTTTACATATTTAGTCACTGAATCAAACAGATATTATCAAAATATCGAGCGCATAAAAACACCTCGCAAAAGTATCAAATGGAAAGTTTTAAGTCTTATTATTTTCATGGGATATGTTCGTAAATATAGACGAGACGAATATTGGTCAACTGACCCCTGCACAGAAACGCCTTTTTTTTTCAAAGACTATGGCAAGGGATAGATTTCGGCAAATATGGAGAGCTTGGCATTTCAACAACAATGAAGACATCACTGGCAAATCTGATTGATTATCCAAAGTCAGGCCAATACTCAATTATTTTGTCGAAAAATTTAAGAACATTTACAAACCAAAATACAAGTGTCGTTAGATGAGGGCATAATACCATGGAGAGGACGATTATTTTTTAGAGTATACAATGCTGGAAAATTTATAAAGTACGGCATACTCGTACGAATAATATCTGAAAGTGATACAGGTTAGATTTGCAACTTTGAAATTTATGCAGCTCAAGGATTAAGTTTGATTGAAACGATTCTCAACTAGTCGTTTTCAATTACTCGATTCTCAACTAGTCGTTTTCAATTAGTCGATTCTCAACTAGTTGATTATATCAGTAATAATGGATTAGTCGATTATCTATGTAATAGTTGATTATCTATTTAATAGTCGATTATTAAGTAGTAATCGATTAGGAAACATAATAAGTAGTGCTGTCGATTATTAGTTTGTTTCAACTAGTCGATTAATCAAATATCCGCGATTATCAAAATCGATAGTCGATTTTCTACCAGTCGGTTTTCGATTAGTCCATTTTCAACTAGTCGATTTTCAAATAGTCAATTTTCGAATAGTCGATTTTCGAATAGTCGATTTTTGACTAGCCGATTATCTATGAAAATAGTCGATTTACTATTTAATAGTCGATTATTAAATAGTAATCGATTAGGAAACATAATAAGTATTGCCTTTTAATTCTTTAAATTTTTAGATGAATATATATATGAAGCCCAGTTGTTGATCCGATACCAACTTTAATAACTTTTGAACATTGATTAGCACTTTTTTTCTACGTATAAGGACTGAACTCTTGTCATTTGCATTCCTGTGATCTTGATATTATGTATTCTGAATCACATAATGTATGGCCTAGTTTTTGTTTTCGACTAGTCAATTAACAAAGGAGGATAATTGATTCGCCGATCAATAGATAATTCACCTATTAATCATTTATCTATGTAACAATGAATTTGTCGATTATAGTCGATTATCTATTTAAAAATCGATTATTCAAGTACGAACGTATTAAGCACTGAGGTATTTTCTGAAAATACTCAATAACAACTGTTTTAAATCTATTTTTTTGTTTTTTCCTTTTAAATTACCATTTAGGTAATATAAATAGTAGTTAGTTTATGAAATAAATAAATTAAATGCAAACGTATAAAATCATATAAGTACTTTCTAAATTTTAAACAAAGAATTATATAACAAACATATATTTTTATTTGAAAAATAGAGTGCCCACATAAGTGACCATTTATTGAGGTAGTTTTATTTTAAAGGGTTCTCCACGATGTGATTACGCTCTATGAATATTTGCTAATTATGAGAATTTAAGTTCGAAAATTTGAGATTTAGTTTTATTAAAAATAGTTTATAATATAGATGAGTTACGTCACTTATAGTTGTACCAGAAGTCGTTAGTCCATATTTTAATTTTATTAGGTTTTTTGATTGTAAGGTTATTTTATTAATAATATGTACCTTCAAAAGGTATTTTTTTCGAGATATTGTGATTTTAAAATTAGAATTTTAATTTGAAAAGTTTCTGTTATATTCAGCTTAAATAGTAATTTTGAAGAACATGATTTCTATTTTCAATAATTTCTGGTTATAATGAAAGATTGCTACAATTTCCTTATTTTAAAATATTTGCGAAGTGTGAAGTAACTTCTAAACCCTAAAATTACTTATACCAGTTGCGATTGTTATTAAATTAACTAACTGTCGACTAGTCGAAATCAATTAGTTGACTGTCGACTAGTCGAAATCGATTATTGGTCAATGAAAAAAATCAGTAGTCGATTATTTTTAGCAGCATTAGTTTATACAATGAGCTGTCGTCACTGACTTTATATTATGTTAAATATTTTATATTAACCTGTTAATTTGTACTATAATAAGATTAAAATGTAGGTGATACTCCAGGTTACAAGTGAGTCAGTCTATAATTGTAAAAGTCCTAACATGATTTTTTCTTATTGTTACGAAACTATTGCTGGATCTCTACGCCACTGAGTGTAGCACGTGAATATTCGGGTACGTTAAATTAAAAGTTGTCTTCAAATCAATCACTCACCGGACCATTTAACTCTATGACCCTATAGATATTATACAAATATCAGGTAGTTCAATTATCCTGCTCAGAGTATAATATGATATTGGGCGAACCGGAAAGTAATGTCGTATTTTTACATTAAATGCAAACAAATAAATTTTTAACTTGTTTTCATTTTAAATCAATTATGTAATCACCCTCGTTATCAACAACCTTTTGCCATCTAGTGTGCAAATTTTCAAAGCCGGATCGATAAAAAACAATTGGTTTTTGAGTAAAATATCTGGAGATGGCATTTTGGATATCATCAAAATTTTCAAATTTTTTGGGTGGTAGCGCTCGGAATAAATGGAAATCCGATGGAACAATGTCGGGCGAGTATGGTGGGTGAGGCAGTACCTCCCACCCCAATTCATAAACTTTTTCCAGGATTCGTCTTGCGCAGTGTGGTCTTGCATTATCGTGTTGCAGAATACCGCCTTTTCTGTTGACAATCGCTAGACACTTTTCAATTAAATATTGATTTACTCAATCCACTTGTTCACAGTAAAGGTCTGTATTCACAGTTTGTCCAGGTTTCAGCACTTCAAATTGAACGATTCCACTAATACTTCACCAAACACACAAAAGCGCCTTTTTGGGATGTAAACCTGGCTTAGCAGTACTTCGTGGCGATTCATTCGGACAGCGACTGCCTTTTGCATTTTGGATTATCATAGAGGACCCATTTTTCATCTCCAGTGATTAAAAAATGCTTCTGTATTGTGCCGCTGAAGCAATAAGTTGCATGGGGGGATCGGTTAGCTTTGTTTTCTTCGGACAGATCTGCTGCAATTGTTCTTGGATGTTCGTCACTTTAACCTTAAAATATTTTTGGCACGGCACGGCCTTACTTTCCAATCCCCCTAATATATATTGGTCTAAATGGTAGAAATTTTAAAATCAGAATGGACAAACATATAAGCAAAAATATAAACCTAGATAAGCCACCCCACACCAAGTCAAAATTTGTTAATTATATTCTAGAATCAGGGCACTCCCTACAAAAAATCAATCATTAGACGTCCTTAATATTACCGTCGCCAAAAGATATACCAAATAAATGGATTAATTTTTGATTCAATGGGTGTTAGCTTATTAAAATATTACACGACATAAATTGGAGCTTTCAAGTGTTATATGCAATGTTAAATTGTCAGAAACCGATAGTTGATTCCGTTAGTACACAAACATATATATATATATATATATATATTATTTAATAAAAAATAACAGAAACGTCTCTTTACCAGAATGACGAAAAGATTGGAACTTGGATTTCACCACCTTGATTAACACAATAAAGACAAGTATAGATTATGTAAGATATATATCGAAATATAAAAATCAATACAGCTATTTCTATATTAATACAAAATTACCAGCAAACCTTTGGTGTTAAACTTCATTAAGACGTAATGCAAAAAAACTATAAAGGCAGACATTAGGTTGATATTACGCACACCATTGTATTTGATTTAATCAATTCAAATTTCCTAAGTGCCTTTTTAGTATTAGATTATTTTGTCTAATTCGCTTTATCACAAGTTTCCTTATAGATCGAATCTAAATGAAATAATTTATCTAGTTACTTCTTGATTACTGATTTAGCCTTTACCACACAGTGTAGAGAACATAAACGTTACTCACTTAAACAACAATTTTGTTTGAGTAACTGTTTATTTTATACGCAGTTACCATAGTTTTAACACTTACCACTAGGCCATTATGAATCCCAACCTAATGAACTTGTTTCAACAGAAATGAGTTCTTAGATTCTGTACAAGATAAATTTCCTACAGCAGTGCATCCTGTTGTAGTGAAACTGCAGTAGAGAATAGTTTGACGCTAAATATACTAGCGTGTAATATAGCAGTAATATAGCATTACTGATGTTTACATAAATTTGTTGTGCTTTTTTGCCAAACGTAAATAGATACACTAAACATTAGGAAAGAAATATGATTAAATTTAGATATACATAAAAAAATAATATGATTAATTGTAAATAAGGCCAAATTATATGGAATGTCAATTTATTTAGTAGTAGAAAATAGAACACAAACTACCGACGTTGCCTAATGGGAAAGGTAATAATGCTATAAATAGTTTGCTGTTTATTAGTACATTCGCAGAGGAACTATTACAACAAAACAATCACAGACCCCACCCAAAAATTTCATAAACAAATCGATCAGATAATCACCAAACTGGGAGTCCCAAAAAATCTGAAATACTATTTCGTAATTATGAATGGACTTCCCAAGATACACAAAGATTGTATTCCCATGTGACCTTTAGTATCTCACACCTCTGCTCCAGCCCATCAAATTACTGAACACTACGCTCAAACACTATTAGAACTATTAAATCTCCCTAATAAACATAATAACATTAAAAACACAATAGTTGAAGTTTTACCATCAATAAAAACCACCCTGTACTAAAACAGTTTCCTCTGTTATTACAAATTTATACACCAACATATCAATAAATGAATCCCTCCAATTAATAGAACTAGCTCTACTTCGAAATAACACTCTCATCTCTAAAACCCAACAAATAATAAAAACTTGAACTGGAAGCAGTTTTGGGTGAGAATGACGTTAAGATCATCTTCCTTGCCCAAATCTACTTCCAGTTGAACAACAAAACATATGTACAAAAAGCGGACTTGCCAGCAACATATCTGAGTATTCAACAGAACCTAAAAAAAAAAATTACAACAATAAAAGCTAAATACGATATCGTCAACTTGCACAGATCATCATATGCATTGGGAATTTTTCTGTATAAGATGCAACATACTCAACATAACTCACCCCAAATTAAACTTCACCAAAGAAATAGAAGAAAACTAGTCATTAAGTTTCCCTGACCTTATACTTATCATTAATCCACCAAATCTACACCTCGAAATATATCGAAAACTGACATATCCAGCCACTCTAATAAACAATATAAAATGGCCTGCTTCAACTCACTCCTAGAGATTAAACACGACCTCCTCACAGAACAAGCCCATCAAATAGAACCCATAACAATCGAATACATAGCTACAAATAATGACTACCCCAAAAATACAGTAACCAATTATCCTACACACATATCACAATTAACAATAAAATATGGCTAACCTTTTTTCATACACTGGCTCCGAAATATTCTGAATCACCAAACTTTTCAAACAATATGCTAGCAAAATTGCTTTAAGAATCACAAACTACATAATTCATACATTCCATCCAAACACAAATATTATAACATTTTCACAAAATCCAGCATGTACAAACTAACTTGCCCCATATGCAAGCATTTTTATACATGATTACTAAAAGTTCATTTTACCAAAGATACAATGAACACCACCTCACGTATCCCTAGAAGTGCTAAATGACCGGACACTCCCCCACCACATACCTCCTCCCACCAATAAGAGCCTGATGAAGGGACTCGATCCCAAAATGGATGTTGCAAGTAAGTGCTCAATCAAGGATAATTAGTAAATAAATAAACAATATATTCCGCAACAACAAATAATACAATGAAAAAAAATTAAAACAAATTTTGGTAGTGGAAAACGCCACCTGAATAACGTTGATGTATGGTTTTCCAAATTAAATTACAATATGTTCAAATGTTTAAGTGCAGTCTAGTAAAAATTATTACATCTCCCAGAATTCTTAATAACTAAATAAATCACACTGGTCCATGGCTGACAGACTTTTAGCCCATTTTTTGTTACCCAAATAAAGAGTGATGTCAATTAAGTGTTTAAGTGCGGTAGAATTATGGACATCACGTAGAATAAAAAACCTATTACATTGTTTCTGGTGAAGGGGCCGAGATTTAAGAAATTTAATTGTGATGCTATGGAAGAAATAAATAATTGGACGACCGTTAAAAATCCAGTTTTCTCAAGAATTAGCTCTGATGAGTAGTCTAGTTTTCGAAGAATAGTTTTTGAACAATTTCTATTTTTGAAGCCATTTGCCGAGCCCCAGTTTAAAACCGAATAATATAATATAACAAATAAGATTGATTTTACCAACCTGTAGTAAAATACCTTCAGCAATCCAAAATTAAAAACATTTGTTAGTTTTCTAAAAATATAAATGGTTTTTCGAAGTCACTTGTGTCAACCTGTGTCCATGAATTTACTGTCTACAAAAAGAATCGTGTTGTCAGTATAAGAGATTAAATGACCATATATATTTAAGCATAATATATCATCGATATATATATATATATATATATATATTTATATATTAAAAAAGTAGTAGTCCTAAGTTTTACCCTGAGGAACACCAGATAATTTTTTTTTACCACTCAAAGTGTCTCCGATTTTGACAACCTGATTTCCTGAATAGCCTTCGAAAGGCCTCCAAGGCACTTCTCTGATATCATAGACATCCAATTTTCTGAGCGACATGTCAAAGAAAGCGATATTTGGCTTGGAACCTATTAAAGCAGATATTAACGAAAGTTATAAACTTCGAAATTACATCACTGGTGGATTCCTTTTAACCAATACTGGTTGGGAAATAAAACCTTATGTTGGTTCAAAAACTCGACAAAGCATGATTTAACCACCTTCAATATACATACAATGATAGCTGTTTTAAAAACTACAGGATAATAACTATTGGACAAACATAAATTAAGAATTTGCGCACAAACACGGAAATATAAATATATTCTAGATTTTTAAAGTCTTGGTGGAAATCCTGTCCAACGTTTATGATTTTTCACATCTCTTTTGCATCTGTAGACAGTAAAAATAGATTATTATTATTTCCATTTATATTATTGACTATTTCATTTTATTTGTCGATGGGAATATTATTGTAAATATTCTTAATAACATCCGTAAAGTGAGACTTTTGAGAACCAAAACTTGATCATTAATAATTGTTTGTAAAGGCGGTCCTCTTATATTCATAGATTTGATCAAATCCTCAGTAATATACAAAGACCCTCTTCTAGTTCTAGCATTGTACACTTGAGCAAATGTAGTTTTAATTATTTCTTTTTGTATAATGTTAATTAATGCTTCCAGGCAGGCACTAACATCGTCAGATATAATACAATTCAAATTAAGATCAACAAATAATGATTTATCACATCTATCAAAATCAATAAATTTAAACTTATGTTTCTGAACAGTAGAACCAGAATTCCCTAGCGGAAAATTAATTTGCAGGAAGGTTGGTGAATGATCGGTAATCTTTGTGATGATTGGTTTAGGGCCTCTTGTTTTTGAAGACACATGGTAGGCACAGTCCATGTCCACAGGTGACATATAGGGAGGCTAATATGTCCAGAATCGTCTTAACATAGTTCTCACGATCCCTCTCGCCAACACCATAAATCTCAATATTTTGATTTTGTGATTTATGTGCCGATTCATGCACGAAGGTGCAATATTTCTTCATTTTTGTACTTGTCTGTCTCACACATAGCAGCAATTTTCTTGGATAGCTTTACTACTACTGCTTTACTTACAATCAGATCTTCCACCACTTTATCGTATTGATTGGAAATAATATCAACTCATTTTTTTAGGTCAAATATTTTCAATCTTATTGTATCTAGTACTTGTACTTTGATTTTCATTGATTTTAATAGAATATACATTTCCCTAATAGTTACTCCCGAATTGACCACATTATTTTCCATTGTTGCAGCAACAATGCATATCTCCCATCCTTTTTGTTATACTATGTGGAATAATCGGGATTAAATAATTTATTGTACACTTTCAAAATGGAAAGCTATCTGTTTTTGACTATGAAATAAAACATCGATTTCGAACAGCTGCTCCCATAAGACGAATTTGTAACAGTTGAAATTTTAATATTTTTGGTTTAGTATGTTGGGTATACTTGAAAATATTTGAATGATTTTTGAATCGCATAAAGTAGAAGACAAAAAGATAATTTACGAACCGATATTTTATGAAATAAACAACAAACTTACCAAAATGACAAGCAACCGTTTCTCGATATTGAAAGTTTAAAATTTATGGCTCGCTTAGATATTTTTAAGTTTGTTCTATATCAAAAATTGAAAAGTGGACTAATTTACATTAATTCATCAACCTACTTAAAAAATATTGTAAACTTCAAAAGCAGTTATAATTAAAAATTGTTAATGAAGATAGTTTAAGACATTTCTCAAAAATCAATAACAGTAAGTCAATAAGCGCTTAAAATAACCCTATGCAACAAAAAATTTAATCAGTTCATAAATAAATGTCATTACTGTAATAATACATAATAGAAATATATTAGCCATCTCGTAGCTCAGTGGCTAAGTACTAGGCTACTAAGCGTAGGGTCTTTGGTTCGAGTCCCAGATACGGTCGGCTTTTTGTGATTAGGGAAAAGTCTTTGTAGCGCTCGTTTTCCGGGAGGGAGGTAAAACGGTGGGTCCTGTGTATTGTAGGTAAAATGAAGACCACGTGCACATAAAATTAACCAATTCCAGTTGGAACACTGGATGCGGCAAATTTCCCAGGTGATGTAGCCTAATCCCTGGCGCTGGTGATTAGCCATAGCAGCATTAATAGGCCGACGGTAAATAAACAAACAAAAACAGAAATATATTTAGACATTTCTGACAGTTGGCTGTTAACTTATTAATATTTACTATGAAGTACATATCTATCATTGTTAAATCCATATAATCAATAAACCTCTCGCTTTCGCTAATGTAGAAATAACATTAAAATGAATTAATTTATAACTTAGTTACTTTTTATTAGATTTTCATAATTTTTTCAATTTGTATTGGGGATATATTAACTTTACATTTCTGTTTGACAAAATATCAGTTTCAGAATAACTTTAATAATTTTTGATGAGAAAAACAAATTTGGTGCCCCTGAAAGTGCCACTTCCAGTCGAGCTACATATCTCATTATCTAATCAGTTCATGATACCAATAATAAGCTTAAAATAAGAAATTTTATTGACATGCACTCTTTAGGAAAATTAGCAAATATATGGCAAAATAATTCTGGTATCTATAAATTAATTTATTATAAATTATTATATTCAGTTATGCTCACCTGATCTCATAATTTCTACAAGAGGAATAATCATGTCTTGATGTTTGCGAGCTGCCACAAGTCCTTGGAGGATCAAGATTTTAAAATACTCGAACATATCCGAACCGCTGCCTCCCATCACTTCCACAAACTCTGGGGTTAGCTTAAATGGAGATGTTTCGAAACCCAAATTGCGTGGTGACGTTGATAAAATGAAACCAAAATCGATGTGAATGAGGTGGCCATTACTATTTAACAGTATATTGCCATTATGCCTAAAATTATAAAAATGGCGTTAGTAACGAAATATATTATACAGTTATAAAAGAACAACTATCAACAGTTCTATAGTATGGCTGTTGCACTTTTGCTTAAACAGTAACAATAGCCAAGGGATTTGTTTGTTATCAAAACTTATAATAACATTATGTATTATATTTTCTTAGGTGGAGGAAAAATAACAACTCAAGTTCCTGTTCTATAGCTATAATAATATAATCCATTTTTGAATAAAATAATCTGACTTCCACTCAGGAAACTAAATTCTATGCAGCAAACTATTTATTTATTGGATGTTTGAAGGTGTTTGTTTATATTCAATGTATCTACACACAAGAGTTCAAAGTTTCCTAGTTTTTCACCTTTAAAGATGGACAATATTAAAAGGCAAACTCTAGAAATATTTACTTGGTTTATCATCATTAATACAAATGACAGAAAATATGACGAAAAAAAATATTATAAAAAGTTTTTATTCCACCAATTTTATTGGTTTTACGAAGAGATTAGTAAAAAGATGTGATATGTAATGCTGCAAATAAATAAAAGCTATTAACTATTTGCATATGATATAAACAATTTAAAAAATTTGTATTTGAGTATTACATATATATGCTATAAATTATAAATATTAACTGTTAAATAAGCAAATAACCAACATAACTATTTTAATTAATAAATTTGATTTAATTTTCATTGAAATCATATAAAACTATTCATTAAGTTAAATGGCAAAGTAATAAATTTAAGGGATCATGTGTGTGACATTTTTGCAAGAATGTAGAAAAACAGATTGGGCAAATATATCTGAGTCCATTACAAAAAGTATTATACTTACCGATCTTTTACTTGTATAAGATATGATATCAAACAGTAAGCTGCACAACTTTGGACAAAATTTCTTTGAGCTGTCAAAAAGGCTTCTGAATTTCTTGGGCCATATTCTTTAATAAAATAGTCTAGGAGGGACAACTGAGAATTTTTCTTTATTTGATGAATGGACACCGTATTAAGAATTGGCTCAATAAGTCCACTATCACTTGATAAGCATAGAATTCTAAAACAAAATCATTTTGCAAAAATTTGAAATTAAATTTTTTTTAAATATAGACAACGTACTTATAAGGATGGACCCACAAAGGCACTCGTTCCAATACCCAGATTTTCTGAAACATTTGTAGAAGTTGAGAAGCCATTAATTCCTGTCTTAGATCATCTCCACATTTTACTATTACAGATAACAACTTCCACGTAGATAAGTGACCGTACGGTGAACTTTCACGCACCCTTCTTTCTTTTTCCTAAAAAAAAAAGTTACTATTTACTTTTTAAAAATTAAATTTTTAAAACTATTCATTCTATTTCAAAACATTTTTGTAACCGAAGGTAAATTGGGTATTAAACATACATAATCAATTGTTGCTGTCCACATATTCTGCATGTTTTAAAATATAAAATTTCTCACCAACAGTACTTCTACCATAGAGTCTCTCCCACCTGTTTTGATACACTTTATATTTTCGTTTATTTCGTGTTAAGATGTAATATTATCATACCTTATCTGAATTTATTATAAATGTTTTTAGCAACATTAAATTTTGGAAAAACTTGATTCTTATTTCACAATAGTTTTTCTGCTATATAATAACAAATTATGTATACCAGTATACGTAAAGAAGCTGTTTATATCAACAACATATGTTTACAGTTCTATTTTCATGTACCCTGGTAACGTGAAGTAAAATAGCATAAATATGAAATTTTGTTGATAAAAACTTTGCTGTAAATAAAAAAGAAGCTAGCTTTCACATTGATTCTGGACAAATATACATTATATGCCAACAAACAAGAATTTTCGTCCGAGATATGCAGGATGTCTCTTAATCTATTACTCTATATGACGCACTGCATATCCATGTGAATTTTTTTATTTGACACACAATCATATACATTCAATCTTACATGTTTATTTTCAAATTAGTACGAAACAGTTTTCAGTACCTCTAGCATCCAGTTTTTTATGTTGTTCAAATTGAAACATAAATATCACTGATAAACATACTACTTAACCGTATCACGGCAGGTTGTGTTTTGCTCTGTGCTTGTAACTTGAATATTTTTTTTGTTAGGCAATAAATATTCTACATATATTTTGTGATTTTTATCAATGTTTGAAAATATTTTGTGAAGCTAGTGGAACTTGAATCTTCAACCTGTAAAGAATGTAAGACACATATGCAAAGCTCATAATCGAGGTAAATGCAGCAACTAGTAATAAGCAACATGCGACGAAATAATTGCAAAACTACTCACGCTGGATATACTCTATCAATTCTATATCAAAAAGTGCGTTTTTCAGGAATTCTTTGAGATAAAGGATATAATTTACCAAAAATTCATCACATGTAATGTATCTTGTTTATTTGCAGTACAATAAAATAAAAGAACGTGTATGTTTGGAAATTGCCAGCCAATTAAATGCAGGAGCAAGATTTAGGTTATTCTGCGATGAATACACCTCACTAAACAATCACTGATATTTGAATATAAGGGTGCATACAAATACCAGTACATTCTGGAACTTAGGAATGGTGACCATTTCTGGAGCAATCCCTGAATAAACTGCTATTAAAATTGTTTAAGTTAGAGGAATTTAATATTTCATTGGTAAAACGTGGTGGCTTGTGTTCCTAATGTTTCAGCAGTGATGGTGAAATTTGGAGGGCTTATTGAAAATGATCATCAATTGTGTTACACACTTAGAATTCAGTTAGCAGTATGTGATGTGTTATACAAGAGGTCAGAGATGCCAATTAATGCCACTTTTTCTGAAGTAATACAAACTGAAGGCGGGTGTGTTGACTATGGAGATGAATGTGGTGATACTATTATTAATTTAGAAACTGATTAATAATCATACTGTCGAGATAGATATTTCACAAAATTCACATTCACATTCAAGTATCATCAATAAAATCAGAAAAATATATTGTTCTGCAAATCTCCCTTAAAAAAAAACAATATTTTACAAGGCTATGTTCAATAGAAACAGGGAAAAAGTATACAAATTATGTTGGCATCCATAACTAGATGGAACAGTCTTAGAGCGATTTATGAAAATAAGATCATCAGTACCTAAAGCTCTTATTGACTACTAATAAGATATGACAATTTTGTCCTTGAAAACTAAGAAGTTGAAATACTTTGTGACATCATCGCATGTTTGGAACCAATAAAAGTTGGTATAGGAAAACTTGGTAACCAATAATCAACTCTACTTCCTTCAGTAGGTGGTTTTTCTTTCATTATTATTGAGTTAAATCAACTAAACACACCTTTTTCAAGGAAAAAAGTCTTTTATTCTACGCATAATAGAAAGACAAAATGAAAACTTGTCTGCTCTCATAAAATACCTCAATAATGGAAAGATTTGCAAAACTCATAAGTTGGATGACGTCACCAACTAAGTCTATGTTAATTTCTTCTGCAAAACAGATGGTCCATTGCCTTTTTATTATACCTGCTGACTCAACATCTAGTGACACTGACGAAGATATTAAAAAAAAATTATTCCCTTAATCATCTTCAATAATTCTAGCTGAGAAGCTATATGCAGCTGTTAAAACAGCTGAGATTGTAATGTCAAAAGTTTTAGACAGCAAAACGAAGAACGCTATGAAAACCTTTAAAATAGAACTAGATATATTCAGGGGAACTGGTGAGAAAATAAAGAACATCTCTTGGCCGCTAGATGCTTTCAAAACGATTTCACCGACATCAATAGTCAGAGGGAGCATTTTCTGCGGCAGGATTTTTTTTAATAAATTAAGAACAAGACTAAGAGGCCAAAGTATAGATCACTTTTGTTTTCTTAAATATATATATATATATATA
>JAWQRN010000459.1:0-29316 GCA_033557685.1 Sperchopsis tessellata
CAAGAAAAACTTTTGATTAAACTTATCTGTGGAAAAGTACCCAATCCTATTTTTATCAAGGCTTGGAAAGGGAAACATTTTCTTTGTCAGTTATTAAAAAATTACATTAAAATATGTATTTCTTTTCCAGAAAAAATAAGTACCTATACATTTATGAGATCTATAAAAGATCCTCTACCGCCGAGTGTAGCTAGTACCCCAGTTAGATACATGATCCACAATTCATTTATTATTGGTGAAAAAGTTGCAAGACCAGGGATTAACTTTTCAACTGAAAGTGGCTATCAGGTATGCATTTCTTTTAGTATGAATAATTTGTAACTAAGTGATTTTCAGTATATAAGTATGTATATATTCCATAAAAAAATTCTTGAGACCAAAAAAGAGTACGTTTAGGGTACTATTTTAAAAATGAGTACGTTTTAAAAAGAAATACAGTTAATAGAAACGGATTCCCAAAAGGAGTAAGGCTGGTCACTTTAATATATTCATGGTAATAATTCTTTTTAAAGTAACCAGTTACTAGATAATTTTTTATTGAAATATATAAATATCAAATATGCTCTTTTCACCTTCTGTATTTTGCAGTAGATTTACTATAAAATATTTCCATTTATATGTCTCTCATGTGTTATAGTGTTTCTTTATTTTCATAAAGCAGATTTTACTGTTAATAATTTCTATATGTCTGTTTGTTAATTTTTTTGTGAATAATATGTGGCATATAAAATAACTCATTAGCGGAATAAACTTTAATATACTTGATTCTTACAAAATATATTTTTTATTAAATTTTGTCTTAAATTGTTAACCTCATGACACTTTTGGATATGGTAAACATTTTTAGATCATATTGAATGACTTGACCTACCTGAAAAGAAAGAAATCCATTGATTTTATATTTGAGTGTAGTCAAAATTGTATGCTAATTTGAGATTTATTTTTAGGTTCTTAGGCTAGCCACAGAACTTGTTCCAGCTACATTTGCATTATTAGGTTCTGAACAGATTTCACCTTTCTGGGCGGTGCTGTTTTATTTCATTTTGATACTATTTGGAATAGCTCAACAGTTGGCCATATGGCATTGCTTGATTACAGGAATTATGGCTATAAAAGCAAAAGTTTTGAAGTCATGGGAAACTACAATAACTTTTTTCAGCTGCGCATGTGGATTTGTTTTGGGTCTTCCAATGACAACGGAGGTAAGCTATATTTCTCTCGTCTTAATTTATTTGAAAAACCATTTAAATTGAAACATGAATTAATAAGTTCGGTTTTAATACATATAAATATGTTGAAGTTGATTGGTCCGTGCACCATGGTTAATTATTTTTTTTAATTTACTAAATTAAAAATATATATATATATATATATATATATACATATATATATATATATATATATATATACATATGTATATATATATATGTGTATATATATATGGTAGAGAAATACACGTGAGTATTCTGGTTGAATATTAAAAATGTTAAGACGTTCAGTTTTGTGCATGAATGGGTATCCAAATGCCGGAAATAGCTATTTCGCATCACCAGTGCTCCTCAGTATGGCTAGGTACTGGACCTACCAAAACACACAGCAAAACTGACTGCTATAAATGTAAACAACTTACTAAGAAAAGTGTCATATATGCAAATACCGTCTCATGAAGTGTGGTGAAATCTTGTGTCAGTGATCACCAACACAACAAAACTCAAGGTGGGAATGTAAAACAAAGATAAGTGATATAAATATTAAGTGCACAAAACTGAATGTATTATTCCTTTTAATATTAAACCCGAATGCCAAGGAGTATTTTTCTACTGTATCTATTGTTACTGGCAAGAATCTTTCTAAATGTGTATGTATGTATATATTTATATATATTTTTGAATATAACTATCTTTGTCAAATTTAAAATAAAATACTGAGTTCGATAATCGAAACATCGATTATGAATGAGTGATTGCTTTACAATTTTAACTGATACAAAAATTTGTATACATAATTTCAATGTATAACACTTCATATTTTTTTAATGTATATCAAATTATAATTCACAACCTGCATTGATCATATTTACTAACTTAAAATTGTCTACATTTAATTTTATAGTTGTATCAACAAATGCAATTATATTCAAAGATATAAAACAAATTTCTGTGCCTATACGTACAGTACAGGATATAAAATCAATTTGGTGGAAAGATCTGGCGTATTAACCAAACGACAGTGAATTAGTGGGAATGTGGTGTAACAAATTGCACAGAGCAGCAAAGAATTTGTATTAAATGTTTATTATTTTTCTTGGAACTACATTTTAGTTAATCACCACATAGCCAACTGATATTGGAACAACTTAGTAAAGAATCCTATTTTTAGTGCATCACTGGATGCTGAAAAATTTCCCAGTCGCTGGTAATTGGGCATAGAAGCAGATAGTTATCATAAGGATCCGGGCTTCAAATATCAAGATAGTGACTTTTATGTTTATTTTTATTAATTTTCTACTTTCCCTTAGGGAGTAAAAAAATTTTGTAATCATGGAAATAATTCGATAAAATAAATGTGTCACCCGAAAGTTCAGCCAAAATTTCTTAACACATTTCTTTTCTATACAGTTTTTTCTGAAATGTAAGCAGTGAGGAACACACATTTTTCATGCACAAATCATGCAAAATTCCCAGGTGAGATAGTCTACTTCCTTGTGTCACTGATTGGCCATAGTAATGAAAAGAGATCAACATAAAATAAATAAATAAAATTTAAATATTAAGGACCCTTATTTCTGATATAAGTAGTAGAGTTTGTTTACTTGTTTATTTAATGTCGGCTTATTTCTGCTGCTATGGCTAATCACCGACGCTTAGGGATTAGGCTCCTTCACCTGGGAATTTTTCTGCATCTAGTGTTCAAACTGGAATTGGGTTCTTTAACATGCACGTGGTCTTCATTTTACCTACAATACACAGGACCCACCGTATTACGTCCCTCTTGGAAGATAAGCACCACAAAGACTTTTCCCTAATAACAAAAAGCTGACCGTCTCTGGGATTCGAACCCGAGACCCCATGCTTAGTAGCCTAGTACTTAACCACATGTAGATCTTGCAGTGCCAGATTTTCATCTTTTTGCATCATGTCTTCAGTTCGGGGTTCCATGGATCAGTTGTACATTGATTTCCTACCCCATTGAAAGAGTCTAAAGCATTATTTTACCTGAAAATAATACGTTAGTTCATCTTGTCCATATACAGTGGCCATCCTGCATGTATGACTGCAACAATCTTATTATCCAACGTCATCTCGGTAATCTTATAAGTACTAAAGTATTCAGTTTTTTTTTTTGGTTAGGAATAAACATTTTTACCATGTGAAATTTAAAAATGTTTACGATGCGTGATGGGAACAGCTGTTGCTGATTAAGGTTTCCCCTGTTTTACATAGTGATTGCACAATAGATATACCAACCTAATACTGAAGTGCACAATTAGTGGTAATGTTTTAAGGTCACACCTGATCTTTTTTGGGTTTCTTCTGTTAGTTCAAAGCAGTTGCATAAAACATTATTTTCAATAGATCCCTTGTGAGGTAGGTAATTGAGACCAAGTGCATGTTAATGAACCTGATTGTAAATAGAATATTCGGTGCTGCAAAATTCCCAGGTGTGGTAGTCTAATCTCTGGTGCCAGTGAATGGCCATAGCAGTAGAAATATGCTGATGATATATAGAAGTACATTATGAAGTGTTAAGTGTTATGAGGGAATTTCGATTTGAGATCTAGAGTCAAAAATAAACACTTAAGCTTTTAGCATTGATTGCGGGATTGGATTAATCCTAATATTGATCAACTGGAAGTGGTACTTTGCCTTTGTATAAGTGCCAGTGTTTTTTACTAGCTCTAAATTGTTTGAGCTAAGAAGACAAACATTCATATTTAAGTGTGTGTATCCCAGTGAAATTTGGAGTAAATCGATCAACTGAAAGTAGTACTTTGTTTGTCTATGATTTCTCTAGCGCCTAAACAAATTAATATTATATTTGAGATCCCAGAAAATTTTTAATGAAATTAATATATGCCACAATACCTTTGTGGCACCAATTTTAAAACTTTTTGTCTACAATTGAAATTATTATAAACCAAACTATAGGCTGAATACATCTGAGTTAATATGATATAAACATTTATTTGTTCGAAGTGGGGTGGGAGAAGATGAAACTATTAAATGTCAGAATAATGGTCATTATCAACTGTCAACTTCACAAAATTGAGCCCGTTTATATACATTTTTCAAATAAGTGGTTAAGTAGGACATTATAGAACTTTAGGGTTACAATATATTTTTTAAACTAAACTACTTTTAGCTCACTTCATTATAAATAAACAAATAATAAGTTTCTTATCATAAATAATGTTTTTACATCATAATCAAAATAATAAAATCTAATCTTATTAAAAGTGCTAAAAGGTCGATAGTTTGAATTGAGGCATAGCTCTTTTTTTAAATATTTGTATAATTTGAATACATTGGCAATTGAGTATTAATATGTACTCATATTTAACGTAATTATATTTAAAGTAATTAAAAGTTAATCATTTTCTTTATAATATAAATATAATAATAATATAACAGCAAGATTTTGTTTTATATCAAACTTTTGGTTTGCTAAAAACTCAAATTATTTTGTGTGAGAGGAGAAATGTAATCTTTAAATTCAACTAAAACTTTATCATAAATTTAAGGAATAGTGAATAGAAAATAAACAATCTTTGTTTAAATCTTTATTCCAAAACTCAACCACGGCTCATTATTTTTAAACGATTATTTTTAACTTTAAGACATTTCACTTCATAAATTTTAACTCATTAAAATCATTATATTTTAATTGCTAGAACCAATCAAATTAAAATTTTACCGAAAATTTTCCAGTAGGTAAATTGTAAAAATAATTTATGTTTTGACTAGCACTTGTGAGAGGTAAATGTTTTTAAATTATTATTACTTTTTAGAGTTGGTCGGCACCTACATCTAGCACTTTTCAGAGCTATATGGCAATCTATAATTAGCACTTTTAAGAGCTACATGTCTTGATAATGTCCCCTGCAACGGTGCACGAGACGTCGGCAAAACAAAAGTTAACACATGGTTATCTCCCGGAAAACCTGAAGGTATTTTTTGTGGCCGTGGAATTCTATACACTGAATTAAAACTGTAGTCTTTAAAAAATATTTTATCTTTGTTAAAGAGGCTATAAAATAGGCTTTAAGAATATAAATTAAAATAATGAAATACTTCTTAAAATAAAAAAGTTGCATCCGGAAAATAAAAAATCATTTTGTTTATCAATAACTTGTAAACTAATGAGTTAAAATATAATTTCCCTAATTTAATGAACATAATCAATAATATCAAAATCTTTATTTAACTGTTTTAATTTCATTACAGTTTGGAATTTATGTTGTTTATTTTTTGGATTTGACTGTTGGTGGATCATGGTGGTTAATCTTGGTAATTCTGTTACAAATTGTTGCTGTATTCATGGTGAGAGGTCGCCCTTACAGTGGAGATACAGTTGTAACTGCCCTATTTAAATCGACACACCAAACATATTTAATAAGTTGGGCGCCATCACTGTTATCATTTATATGGAACGTCATTTTACCAGTTGGGCTGACTGTAAGTATCTTTAATATTCTTTAATATTAATAAAATATATGGATAGCTAGTTTTAATAAAATATTGTAAAATTGAGAATATTCTTATTGCACTAAAAGTTGTTAAAATAGTCATGTTCATTTTATTTTTTATTTGGTTCTGAGAGTAATTTTAATAAATAGCAAATTTGAAATTTGTTGGTAGATTTGTATTTTAGGAAAAAAAAACATGTTTAATAAAATTTTAATTTGTGTATCAAATGATGAAAAATAATTGAATCTCAACATGCCTAACCATTTCTAACCTTGTTGGAATTATATGTTGCACAAATATTTGCATGGTGATTATTTACACATGTTTTTAATATGAAACTAGTTAAATTCGGTGGTACATATTAATTAGACGTATATTTTACAAACCTATTATCAGTACAATTTTTCGAGGTAGTAGTTATAGGAGTTTATATGTAAATATGAAACATATTTGTGTCCAGCCAATATATTTAAGTATTTAATTATTGTTCTATAATTCAGATCTAACATTATTATATTTATGTCACTCATGAAAATGAATTCAGCAAGAAAAGTGTGTACTAAGTCTGTTGAAAGTGGCCTATATATTGCCATAATATTTATACTCACATCCGAACACTCAAGTGATTTGCTACTGTAAGATAACGAATTATTTGTATAATATGAATTATATAATTTGTATTTTATAGTTTTATAACTTCAGTTAAAATAATTATGTCATAGCCATACAAACCGTCTGACTGTAACATTATTAAAAGTTGATCTTAATTTTTATGTAGCTTTCTTGTATATAAAATGAAGGTTTTAACCTTTTGTTTTGTTTAATCACAATTGTCTTACGATTTTTTAGATCCTCGCCATCTATACAGTATTTAGCTTTTATCAAAACCTCATCTTCTATTTAAGAAAACCAAGTAGCCCAAAATAATACTTAAACCAAGAATTATGTGATTGAAAATGCAAGTAATTTTTAAATTTCAGATATTATGTATTACAACCTTCAAGAATGGAAACTTCAGAGAACTTTTTGTATGGCATCATGCACCTACGTTAGAATATTGGCCATTATGGGCAAGACAACTTGGGTCAATGATACAACTACTTCCTGTTCTTTGTATACCATTAGTAGCTGTTATTCAAAGCTACAGGTATTTAAACAATGGACCACCAGATATTTTGGATGTAAGTATTGCAGTATACAAGGTCATTAATGATTAACATGACAAATTTTATTGTAAGTTTATAATTTTATTTCATGCTACAAAGGAGTTCGAAGAGGCAGAAGTAAATTATGTTAGTATTATAATCTTTATTGTTTTCTATATAAAATTGGCTATAGGATATTTTCTCACACAACAATAGGTCAAGTTAATTTGTAATTCAACTAGGTTTGATTGTAAAGAATGTAATAAATAATAATTACAGGGAAAATGTTATTGACCAATAGAAAAAGATAACTAATGTTTAGTATGAAGGAGTTTGAATTACTGGATGTAATTGTATATCTGAAAAGTTTATAATAGTTCAATTCAGAAGCTGTGGTTTTGAATTATGCAGATGATGTTAGACCTTTTGAGATTAGGAAAAAGTTTAAACAGACACTGTTTTCCGCGAGGTACATTAAACTGTGGATCTTATATGATGTGAGCTATAATGAACTCTATTCCAGAATGAACTAATCTTTAGTACTGCAATTTTTTATAATTTACGTCTTTAAGAAATAATAACTAATTCATTTAAGCCCATAGTAATAAGTTAACTACCAAAGAAATCAACATATAACTAAAAGTAAATCATGTTGGCTCGAAATTTAACAAATCACTGCGAGTTATTGCAGAAATATGACAACTACCAATTGAAAGCCAATATTGCAGACTGCATGTACTAAATGCTGTGAAACAATGGGAAATTTCGTGTAGATTAATATGTAATTAGCGTTATGATTATTCAATTGCAATATTGAAACATTGTGATACCTCTCATAATATGCTCACTCACGATCCCAAAGCATATATACAAGGAATGAAATATATATTCATACGTGGGGTTCAGCTAATTACTAACATGGGCAGTGCTGATGACGTCTTAATGACAGAAACACGAGTCCACACCAATTCGGTTTGTTTCCCATCATTTTACGATGCTTAGTTCATTTCAGTATTTAATATATTGACGTGGCGTGTTTGCTTGATATTTGATTTATCAAATATTAAAATAACACATTCATGTACGGCCAAGGAAGCAACAAATTCTTAGGGATACCTACTATTCAGCCGAATGATCATTTTCAACTATCCCACTATACGTAATTTTCAACTCTCTCGTGCATTGTCCACAGTATTAACATTTTGGGATTTAGTTTTGCAATGTATAAGTCATCCTGTTTTTTCTGTAGTTGTGAATATTTATTGCTAGAAGAGTGATTTAGAAATGCAATGCTAAACAAAATTCTAACATTATTCGATAAATATCCATCATAGAATTATTTTATAATTTGTACCATTTGTTGTTAGTATAATAGTCCATATTGTCACTATTTACTTATTTTAAGATATTCAACAATTGCCTTCATTTCTATGTCTTTTCTCTTCTTAATCTGAGTTACACATATGTTATATCAATATGAATATCACAATGTGAACTAACAATTGAAAGCCAATACTCCAGTCTGCATACATCAAATGTTGCAAAACAATTTGAAAACACAATATGACTGACATAATCTTTAGTTGCTATTGCAATAAGGAAGGGTTTTATTTGTAAAAAAGGATCCATAGTTAAATGAAAAAATGTGCTACCTACTCTTCAGTAGAATGATGATCATTTTCCAATATTCCACAAAACTTAATTTTCTGGTTTTCTCATGGATTAACTACATCATTACCATTTTAAGTTTTGTTTATATGTAAATGATCCTGTTTCTTCTGTAGTTGTGAACATGTACTGCAGAAAAAGCGATCAGGAAATTCAGCGCTAAACAAATCTCTAATGTTATTCAATAACTATCTACCTTAGAACTATTTTATAATTTCTACCATTTTTTAATAGTATAATAGTCCATATAGTGACTATTTGTTTGCTCTTTACAGAAACTTTGCACAAATTCAAAGTTTCTGATATTTACTTATTGTAAATTTGGAAATTTTCAGTAGTTACCTTCATTTATATTTATTCTTTCCCCTTCTTAATCTGGGTTACACATATGCTATAGTAATATGTGTTAATCTTGTACATTTAAATTTCTATATTCGAGTCACAAACCAACCTTCTTCCTGTTTCTAGTATGATTAAAAAAACTATTTATTTTAGAAAAGAAAAACTAGATTGTAATTGGTACGTTTGACTTTCTTAGTGAAAGTTCAAAATTTGGAGGTAAATTTAATAGTTTTTGAATCTTATTTATTGAATTTGATAAATATTTTGGTGCGTCAATAACTTATGTATTTTGCCATTTTCTAAAGTATGTAAATGCATAGTTTAATAATTTCAATTTTTTTATAAATACGTATAAGAGTAGTGTGGTCCAATAAAACACCAAAGTTGTTAAGAATTAATTTTAATTAGTCAATCTGTTTTAATTCTGTACCTTCCGGAATAAGATGTTTATTCTATATCTTCAAAATTATTTGTATTTTAATCCTGAAACTGGGAAATGGAGCCCTGAAACTGTTTGACTAATTTAAAACAATTGGCAACAATTGTGCTGTTTTATTACTCTTTTATTCTCTAAATTGTTTTCTACATATTAGAAATATGTGTACTAGTATATCCATTTTTGTATTATTTTCATTAAACATACCGATAAAATGATAGATACTTATAGTTTTTAACTGGATTGTTTTCTTCAAAACAACGCAAACTTGTATGCACAAAATCTTACACCTGTATAACTTTACAATAACAAGTATATATAAGTTATTTGCTTATTCGCATATAGTTTTGGACTAACCTTGACAATATACAATACAATATTCGCAAAAAGTAAAAGAATAAAAAACTGTGTGTTAGAAACAAATCCCAAGCTCGTCTAGTCACGAACTAGTTCTAGTATCATTCTTACTACTAGTTCTATTAATAAACATTTTCAACTGATATATAAGGTTATTCAAAATAAAATTATATTTTGAAATAGCTATCACTTTTTAAAAACTCAACGCAAACGAAAAACAAATTTGTATTTGTAAAGCAATGGGGTTTGTTCATCGAATACATTTTTTAATTTTGGTTACCGTGGTAATACGTTTCATGATATTCTTTCAAAAGTCATTTGTTTTGCTTACTGAATCATAATTTGCTGTTTTAAAATAGTTTTGACTTTATAAGTTGGAATTGATCTTATTCAGTGTTAATATGAATGAAATTTAACAAATGGTATACGATAATTCATAACACAGAAAAATTTAAAAGGTGGATTATGTAGTTCAAAGGTTTATAGAAAGTTAATTGGTAAATTTGAAAAAAACTGCTTGTGTTACTGATGAAGAAAATCTGGAAGGCCTAAAGTAGCTAGTGATGTTAATGTTAAAGTTTTACTTCAGACTGAATAATTAGTCGAATTTAACATCTACTGAATTGAAGTGCTAATCAAGTTGCAAAAGGTCTTCAGATGAGTTATACAATGGTTTGGTGAAGAGTTTTTCTATGATTTCATGACTATCGACGAACTGAAAAAGTCCATTGCACAAAAAATTTAAGATATTCCACTAGATATACTGGAAAATGGTCTTCACAACATTCAAAACATTGTTGTTTGATGAAGAACAAACTGACAGATGTATTCAACATTTAAACTGAATTAAATAAACTCCATTGCTTAAGAGTATGAATGTGTTTTTATTTTGTGTACACTTTCATTTTTAAAGAAATTATGGCAACTGCAAATGTAACTTTCTTTTGAATAACCTTATACTAGCCACTGAACAATAGTAACGCAGTCCTGTTCAGCCACTTCATTAATTCCCAAATTTTCAACATTTCTGTTTGTGCTCCAAATCTATTGTTTCAGCCCTCAATTTTAAATTTTCTTCTGTCGATAGTTATACTCTTGAGAAAGCTTTTCCATTTGAAATGAAACTTGAATTGTTTTTCCTTGATTAATTAGTTTTATTTAAATTAATACCTATATAATGTGATTTCAGAGAATTCAACTTCTGTACCGGCCTCCAATAGGAGAACACATGGAAGAACTTGCGATTCAAGAAGCAGCTGTTGCATCATTGAATAATAACTTAACTTCACCTGCAGCAAATAATCCATCAGAAGACCCACCTCCAAAATATACTCCACCACCATCTTATACCACAGCAACAGGGGCAAGACTGGCAAAAATGTTAAGGCAAAGTATTAGAAGAAGTGTAAGGAGGATAGCAAATGTTTTAGGAGAAAGCAGCAGTTCCAGACAACGAAATAATCAAACTACACTGGAATCTCAACCTCCTCCTCCAGACTATAATACAGTTTTGGTTGAAATGAATCAAACTTTGCAAGATAACACTGAACAAATAAATATTACTATTCCAGATGGCTCTGTTATTACTTCGAATAATCAGAATACATTACAGCGCCATTTAGCAAGCTTAGCGGGATCTTCAGCGGGTTTGACTGCCGCAGATGTAGCTAGTATTTTAAGGAATAGTTTTAGGAGGAGCACTACAAGAGCAACGAATACTCTTCGAAGGAATACAGTGGTGATAAATGATAATAGTATATCATCTTTGAGTGCGGAAAATTTGGTGGACCACATCGCACCCATTGGAGAGACATCTTTGGTTTTAGAACATCTTTCAGGCAGTGAGAATGAAAGAGACTTGAAGCCATCAAATGATAACTTAGCATCTGTGATATAATTAATTAACAATAGTACTTTTGATAGCTATAATGATATCTATGTTTTTCTCTAAATCACGAATCTGTTTTAAAGATTCAACTCTGTAAATATCATATAGTATGTAATTGTGTTACAAATGAAAAAGACCAAAAACTTTTTTGTATAATTTATGCTAATATAGGATAATTTCTTACAAATTTGTAGTTTTTATTATCTCAACAGCTAAACAAAAAACCATACATTTATTAAATCAATATTAGAGCTTAAGTATTCATCAACATACAATGCATCCTATACACTGACTTCTGTTGGTCATCGTTTGAACATGCGAAGTATCTGGCAATGTTTATTTGCTATTGACAAGTAAAATCCAAGAACAGAACCCTGAAGAATCCCGTTTGTCCCACTTTTCCAGATCATCTAAGAATATATGCATAGATTTTATTCGCGTTCGTTAGCCAAAGTGCATAAAAGAAGCGCCATACAAAAACTTTTTTTTTGTAATGTTTTTTTCTTGGTGAAATTTCTATTCCCATTTGTTTGAGTCCTTTCCTGTTTTCATTTGAATACAGAATATATAGTTCAAGATCTGCAATAAGATAGCTAAGTGTCTCTTGGAAAAAAAAAATTTTAGTTTGTAAAATATAAATGCAGTATTTTGTAGGGAAATATCTAAGGATATCTATAGCCTTTTTATAATAAAACTGTTGATGAGAAAATAATGTTTATAAGCTGGTGTCTGTAGTTTTTTTAGTAGCATTTATATGTTTATCATAGTATTTAAATGTAAATTAAAGTAGCTACAGTTGCACACTTTGCCATGATTGCAGTGCCTTCTAAAGAATTTCAATAGACCCAAAAACACTTCAAAGAAAGTACCCTTTGTCACTAGTGTGAAGCCTGTACATATTTTATACCAAGAAATTGTGTTTTAGTTAGTTTGCAGCTTCAATATTCTATATATTTTCAATGTTAGCATAATCATTGAAGCTCTGGTCAATATATATGATTTACGGAAACAGAAAATATGTAAAATTACATCTACACATTCTCATAATAAATATTCTTTTATATGCTCAGTGTAGGAAATAAAGAGACACAAGTGTCTTTACATGTCTCATTTAATAGAAGACTTCTAGAGTAAGTACTTGGGCATAAACGATTGGACATCATTAATTTGATAATTTTACATAGATGACAATATAGCAGCTGAGAAAAAATTAGATCTTCTTCAGCAGAATATGAACTTTGTGTTTTATGCAATATATACTACAATCACATAAATAATCTCTTTGAATTATCCCTATGGTAGCTGTTAACGAATACATATGTGTAGTTCCAAATATGGTCACATACACGATACACTATATAATTTTTCTTACACAAGCAATATCACAAACATCAACACTAGGTAATATTGTATAAATCAATCTTTCCTAGACATATAATATATTTTTTATAATGAATTAAAAATTTTCAAAATTGTATAAACCTTCTTTTATTGTAGCTTAAAACATTTTTCTATGATTCAACCCCTTTTTGTATGAATTATTTTCCTTTATGTAAACTACTTATTTATTGTATTGAATATATCTGTTTTTTTGTACCCTAAAATGAAAAGTTTTTTAGATGGGCATTTGGGATAATATACAACTACGTATATATTTTTATAGAAAATCTGCAAAATCATAAAAAGGTGTTCAATTTTATTTTTTTTAGATCACAACAAGCAGAAAATATAACTAACTAGACTAATAACTTAAATTATACGCTATAGCGACTAAATAGTCAAGGGTTGTTCGATTATGTCGGTGATTCAATATAGTTGTCAATATTTCCTCTTTCTTTTCATACTTTTTTTTAAGTCATATATTACCTTGAATAATTCAAATAGCAATGTTTTTATTGAAAAAATGTAGAAATATACCTTCCGTAAAAGTTGTCGATTCTAGTAAGTAAAATAACACTTTTTCGTCCCTAGTTTTGGTTTACTTTTTGTTTTGTCTTGAAGACGGCTTCGAAGATACTTGTTAAATTAGTTAACAGCAAATTTGTTTTGATTGGAATCAGAATCTCGAAATCTTTATTAACCTGTATTTACACTATAAATTATAAACAATAATTAAGTGCTCTATAAATCTTGACAGAATATTTCCAAAACTGTTTTTTATTATGGGCCATTACATATAAATAGCTAATACTTTTTGGAAACTTGTCGGCAGCAATTAAGTGCGTCCAATTTTAAATGTATTCATCAAATGTGAAACAACTTCACTAAATGGATCTAGTGAAGAAATTAAATCAGCAAAAAACTATATATCTATGTGAAAAATCTTGTCTGTCGGCCTTTTGTCCGTGTCAGCCTTTTGTCTGTCGGCTTTTTGTCCGTGTCGGCCATATATCCATGTCGGCCTTTTGTCAATGTCGGCCTATTGTCCATGTCGGCCTTTTGGCTTTCGGTCTTTTGTCCTAGACCCATTATCAAGACATATAACCCTAAAAAGTGCTAGGTATCACTTGAATAGAAACCACGGAACTGCTGAGTTTTATATCTGTGGGTCTGTCTCCTACTGGCTGGGTTTCAGAAGGAATGGGACTCCTGTTGGAAGAGATATGATAGACGATTTCGGCGAAGGGCCAATGGGGTTTTACCGGCTGGTCGGAGCATGCTATATATACTTTCAAGTAGATAGAAGGATGTAGGCATTTTCACGAAATAGATTTTCAGGATTTTAAACTTATTTTATATTAATATAACATCTTCAGATTTTCCGGGAGATAACTCTGTGCTAGCTTTTCTTTTTGCTGATGTTTTGTTCTCCATTACTGGGGACATTATCAAGACATACAGCCCTCAAAAGTGCTAGATATCGTCTGAATAGACACCACTGATCAGCGGAGTTTTATATGTGTGGGCCTTCTATTAGCTGGGATTCAGATGGGGTGAGACTCCTACTGCCTGAGATGTGGTAAACGATTTTGGTGATGGGGCCTCTAGGGATTCTTCCGGCTGGCTGAAACTTGCTGTATATACTGTCCAAAAGCCGGACTTTTCAATTCCCTCCTGTAGCTCGGAAATGGAAATAGATATATAATTTCTGTTTAGAATATATTAATTAAAAAAAAAATAGTTAATAAAGTAGTAGCCAGTTTACCTCCAATTATATTATTAATGGATATTACCATTTCATACCGCTGAAAATGGGACCTATATATCTTGTGGTAAGGACAGCACATTTCCCGATTTTGTTTGAATTTAGTTACTGAAGAATGCTTGTCTTCAAAGATTTGATATTTTTTTCACTGGGCACAAGTTTTCTGCAATAGATAAATTATATGCCATTCTTGATAACAATTTTATAAATATAAAAATAACAATTTCTTTAAATTAATAAACTGTTCATAATTTGATGTGTAATATTCACAAAACTTAGGAATCGATAATATAAATAGAAATTCTTCCTATTAAACGTAATGTAAATAGAAATAGAAATTTAGTTCTGCAGTATTCAGGAAAAAAAAACACTTGTTAAAGATGTCTAAAAAGTAGGGAATTACTTCTGAAATTTATTTTATTTCCCTCGATAGCAATTATAATTATTTTTGTTTATAAATACCTTGTTGTTGTTGTTTCCTCTGGTAACTGATGGCATTGTTATTCTTGTAGTGGGTTCTGGGTGGGATAAGATAGAGGAATCGGGAAGAATGCACTTAACAAAATAATTAATATTACGTGAAAATATACAAACTAATTTTAACTCAGAAATAAGCGAAGCAGAGTGAAAACCGAGGCGAGTAGAAAGATAAGGACAGGAAGACTTCTCTTGGCAAACTTAGCTGAATATGGGTAGTTAGATAAGAGGTAAGGAATAGGACGTGCTGTTAACAATAGCCCAGTTTATGATGGGTAATTCGGAAATCCCAGAGAATATAACCGATAATACCCCCTGGAGGCATAACGGCAAATCTAAGTACAAGTGAAAGTATTTACGGCGGTAACATTTCCATTCCAAGGGAAAAACATAATCAAGATATGAAAGAAACCATAAACTGGGCTAAATAATGCTGAAAACTAATTAAAATAATGGTAAGAGAAAACTTAAGAATAAGTGTGTACGGGTGGAGCAGGGAAGGGGACCACTTTCGAAATAGGTTGTGTGAATGTGCCTTTAGCATCTTTCACTGTTACGCATGGGTTACACCGAAATAGGCGAAATTCTACGAGTGGAGATTATCCAATATCGTTGAATTAGACAATATTGCAGCAGTTGTGGACTGGCGTGCAACTACGGGGGAGGGTAATTATCTATTATTAAATTAATAACATGCGAATTTCTTAATGATAATATGGGATGTGTGGACTGTATACTCATAGTGGAGTATTGAACACGAACAGTTCCCTAGTTGTCTATGAAGGGATGGAACTGCAGCCAAGTCTTCGGGCATGAACCTGATGGCAACAAGGTGAGTTCTGATACGAAATACAATTGTTGTACCAAACAAACTATGCGATTGAGAGCCTCTTGTAGTTCGAGGGTTGAGAGCAACTCAGAACGTTTAGCATTGGGATGCAAATGATTAAGATGCCAACGAAGGCTGAGAGCTACGAATCTTTGCAAGCGGTTGAAAGTGGAAAACTGTGCGAATATACTTAAGCACATTTGAGGGTTTTGAGTTTGTGTTAAAGTGATACCGTGTGTGGTTTCAATTCTTGTGATGGGTTGCTAAAGGGTATGGATATAATATATCTCCTTGTAGGATCTCTCGATTGAGACTGTGTGAAATGCATTTCGGCTTGAGCATCTTCAGGGCTAAATATAGGAGAATGAATGGATATTCTTCATTTTCCAAGAAATTCTGCACTGTTTTTTCCATGGTAGGAACCGAGTTTATGAAGAAGCTTTTAGCACTAGAGGGGGTAGAATGAGCAAATTTTTCCATTATGATATAACCGAGGATAGTGGGTAATGCGGATGGCTCACCTGTTATAGGTGCAATGAGGAGTTTATGCAAGATTTGAGGGTACAGGTCTCTTCCTAATTTTTGAATTATTGCTGATGGCACTGCTCTTTCCGGTAGATTTAAGGTGATATGCGGCAATACTATGGCATCAGCTACTATATGTGGAGCTTTGGAATATATTAAGCTGATGTAACACATTTCTCTATATTTACTGTCTGATACAGAAGATTTTCAAAAACCTGCGATAGTAACAGGGTTGCATTGTAGGGGTAACCCAAGTTTTTCTATGAACCTCTGTGTGATCATGGGTAAGTTTGAGCCTGGGTCGATAATTGCCTTCATAAGGTGAAGGTTACCATGATTGTCTGCAACGTTTATTACAGCAGTTCCCAATAGTACAGTGGTACTGCTCGATACATGACATGATAATGCATCAGTATTTTTGATTTATGTAGCGATAAGAGACTATTGTAGCATTGTTTATTTGATTTCACAATGTCAAAGCGTTGTTGGGGAGTATGGGCTTTAAACTTTTCATAAGAGTAAATGCGGTGATCCTCTTTACAATGAGAACATAAGGAGGAAGGCATGGTTTGCGAATTCGAAGCCGAACTAGTTAATAGCGAAGTGTTATTACGACGTGCTTTGGGTAGCACAGCGATATGTACAGTTCTATTTAATTCAGAATTATTTGCGATTCTGCATTGTACTTGCAAGAATTCAAGGAGCTGTACAAAATTTGGAATATGACTTTGTTTTACAATTTCAGTTTCAAAACATCTCCATGTGGAAGTATAAACCAATCTCAGTGTAATATTGAGTAATAGAAAACCAGTTTCATCTTGCAAATTAAGATTATGAAAAGCTTATTAATTTTCTCGTATTACATTTACAAAGGTGTACATCGATCTTGACGATGGACGATTTCCTAAGGGTTTCAAATTTAACAATTTGTGTTCGTAGTGCGTAACTACTAAGCGGGGCTCGTCAAATCTATCTTCAAGTGTTTTCCACACTACAGAATAATTAGCTGGTACAACCGGAAGATTTTTCATTAACGATAAAGCAGATGAATCTAATGATCTACGCAGGTAGTGCAACTTTGTAATTGCTGATGGTGATGGATTGTCATGAATCAATGAAATGTAAACTTCCTTGAATGGTGGCCAATCAGATAAATCATCTCCAGAAAAGGGGGGCAAATCAAAATTTGGTAGTTTGACCTGCGAGTTTGCGGCTTGAGTCTATGTAGAGTTAGACAAAGTTGAATTTGACCTTGAGATGTTAAGTTTAATTATATTAATGTGTGTACGGATTTCATCACATTCTTCACGAAGGGAAAATATGGAAACTTTTAAAGTAGTGTTGCTGTTTTCATTACAAATCTTTATTAAAGCATTTGCAGATGTTGAAAGCTTTCCTATGGTTAAAACATTTTCAAGCCTGCGTTTAAGGCGTTCTAATTCTTCGAAATAGTGATCAAGATTTACAGGGGATCGATTACTTCTTGTTGGTGGCATTTTCATATAAACAAATAAGAGGTGTAAGTTAGCATGAAATGCTAATTAACTTTTAACTAACAAGAATAACAATGAGATATTCGAAGACAGCTATCTCTATTGAAACACGAAAATGCGAGCACAAAACAATAATGCAACTGTGAACAAACAAAAATCAATGAAATAGCGAGTAATCAGGTTCGATAGGACCAAAAAATGTAGCGTAAGCGGGTGGATATTTCCTTCAATAGCAATTATAATTATTTTTGTTTATAAATACCTTGTTATTGTTTCCTCTGGTAGCTACTGGCGTTGTTTTTCTTGTAGTGAAAGGCTTTCAGGGTTCAGGGCGGGATACGATAGAGGAATCAGGAAGAATGCCCTTAACAAAACAATTTACATTACGCGAAAATATAAAAAATAATTTTAACTAAGAGGCAAGTGAAGCGGAGTGAAAAGTGAGGCGGGTAGAAAGATACGCAAAATGGGCAGCAAGACTTCTCGTGGCAAACTGAGCTAAATATGGGTAGTTAGATAAGAGGTAAGGAGTAGGATGTGCTGTTAACAACAGCCCAGTTTATGATGGGTAATTCTGAAATCCCAGAGAATATGACTAATAATATCCCTTGGAAGCATAACGACAAATCTAAGTACAAGTGAAGGTTCTAACGGCGGTAACATTTATCTTCCTATTCATCCATTCTATAAGATTTATTAGTGCAGTTGGGAAAAAATTAATTTTTATATAGCATTTTCTTGATTCTAAAATGTGATATTGCTCACTGAACTGAAATGAAAGTTCTGTGACATTTTTTTTTGTATTTTTAAATGTAAGCTCACCAATAATTAATAATCTTTGTTAAAATTTGGAATAAAAACTGAAGATCATAAAACATAGTGAAGGATCATAATAGCATGAGTTTTCTCAATTAGAAGCTAGTACCTGCCGTTACTAGGTTTCTGACCTACTAAAATATCAGTGAGCAATTTAGAATCACCCTGTATACTGAGAAATGAGTATTTCAATTCTAACTGTTTTTATAAATAATGGTATGGAAAAATATTTTTCAAATACATGTTTTTTATTAAACGTGGACGAAATATAGATGAAATAAATAATTATCCATTTTACGAATAATATGAAATCGGGAAGGCTTATGAAACAGAGTTGGAAAATGTTTAAGGTCTCATAATATCTCCAAGTAATTACTATACAATTTAATTGTGTAATGAACACTAAAATTGCAACAGAATTACAATAAAACAATAGAAAACAAAGACAATAAATGTAAGCAGTCAACCATTATATTACACAGCTGAGGGCATGAGTGTACTCAGTAAATTCTTAGATTAATGGCATTCAGTAGAAATTAATTTAATGAAAGAAGTTCGCTCAGGTATATTTTCCTTTAAACGGTAGTATCTTAAAGGAATATTGGAAACATCATCGAGGAACAAGTGGAAAATACAGACAGTGAGAATCAAAGTGTGGAAGAAAATTCACAAAGCAAAATTAATTCTTTTCTCAGAAATGCTTGAGTGGGTATACTAATTTTATTAGAAAGGCTTATTATTATGATTTGCCAGATTTCCGGACAATCTTTGGGGAATTTGATAATTTTTAATCTCTATCTAATTATTACGAGAAAGTTGTACGTTTTGTAAAATTTTTTGTGAGAAAAACATTAATACGCAATTTTTTATTTTTATACTATTAGGCTCTGTAAATCTGACAATAGATGGTATTTTTTATTATATAAATATTATCTTAAAGTTAGAAAATTGAGCAGTGTTCATTTCTGCAATAAAAAAGGAACTGTAATTAAAAAAAAAACACTTAACATCATAACTGAGATTGAAGTGTGGGTATTTGGTTGGTTGGTTAAATACGTTAAGGCATTTGACATAGCCATTTTGCCAGCCTATTTTGGAATGACTTATACTTAGCTTAAACAAAAACATAAATAAGAATGACATAAGAAGGGAAAATTTTCCCAGAACAGCCCTTCTATTTAAAATAAGAAAATAAAACTAGATAAATACGATCTCACCGAGAAAAGTTTGCTCTAAAACTACTTATAAAGTCTTGTTAATTTTGTTTCTTTATGTTTGTACCTAACAGTATATCTTCGAAAGAGGTAGTCATACCACTAGATGTTTAAAATTAGTGGATTTAATTTCTGAAATAAAAAGTGGTGTTTGAAATTTAAATTTAAAAGATTTGATGACGTGATGTCGTAACTCAAAAAATAGCGGGTATATTTTTAAAAAATGTCTATAATAATAAAAATCAGTGTCAGAGAATTTTCTCCTCAAATGATTAATAAACATTTTATGAATTTGTCTTCAAACTTTTGTACTGAACCAAAATTTACAGGGAAAATGATGGTTATGGGCTGGAACTGTTTTTATTCTATTTTTATGAATAAAAAAACATATTGACTTCCTGGTTCTTTGAAGTGCATCTTTATGATGGATCATAAAGCTTATTGTTAGTGGGTTAAAAGTTAGACACGATTTATGGAATTAAAGTGTCAGTGTTATATCACACCAGTTTACTGATTATTTTCTCTCTAAATATTAGATAATCATCTGTTAAAAAATCTGCTCAAAATGTATAATCACTTTGTATGTTGGCTTAGTCTGTAGTCCATTGATATTGTCTTAGTTTCATATCTTATTGTTGCTATTTTAATCCATAGTAAAAATCATTAAATAATTATTGTTAATAAAAGGTTCTCATTTTAATACACAATTTTATTTAGAATATGTTGGGTCTGTAGAATTTTACTATAAATATGATATAGTGCTATGAATAAATAAATGAGATAATCTTAATTTTAACTATAATAAAAATGACAAATTATCATAATGTTATTAGAAGAAAAACGATAAATATGTTGTTGAACCTTTTCACTTAAACGTAATTGTCTCATGAGAGATGGTGTTAATATTTTGGGGCCTCTGGCACAAATTTAAATTGGGGTACCAATATTATACTTTACCTTGAATTCTTTTCTAGTCTGCAGGAACCTTTAAGTTGGGGGCCCCTAACGAGCTCCAGTAAATTCACTACTACAATCAGAATTATACTCGATATTCTTATTGGATATGCTCTTTTACAGTCACTTGAACTAAGAGGTAATTTGTATAGTGAACATGAGCAATATTTAATGAATTAATTTCACAGGAATGGAGTACTTTATTGTAGATAGTTTCAACTTGACATCATTTAATCAATTTTTTTAAATATATAGAAAATATTTATTTGTGGGTTTGGGTGTGGTATTATTGGGTAAAAATTAATTTGAAAATATTTTAAGAACACTGAGGATTTAAGGAAGAGGATCTAGACTGGCTGTATAGTCCACAATGCCAGAAAGATCTATTCCCCAAGCTGCAATCATCCTGGAAAGAACCATTTGAAGTAGTGAATAAAATTATCGGCATTATATAATGAATCAAGAAATCATCAAGAGGAAAACTGAAAGGAAAGTCGTACACTATCGATTAGCTCCATACACCAGCTTCCAATAAGAAGAACATCGCCTAGTAGATAAATTACAATTACAGGAGATCTGTGTGATGCCAGTCAGGAATGGTCATTGGCGCACAGTGTGGTAGTTGATCTGAAGATGTTCCGGGGTATTGCCAAGGAGTTCAGCACATGATTCCAGGGACTTGATGAACTGCATAGCTATGTCAAATCTGTACAACAAGTGCTGTAGTTGGTTGATCAAGACAGATTCATTTATTATTTGGTTACGAAGAGGAAGTCCAGTCTGCGGACAACCTACCGAAACATCTGGCCCTGCCTTTGCGCGCTGCAAGTGACTACTTAATAGCAAGATTGCCAGAAATTAGCCATTCTAAGACTTGGTTGTGGACTCAACCAACTAAGTTGGGAATTCGTCCGAAATATGATAGAATTCATCTTCAAGGATTCCGACGTGAATATTATTGTGTATCACTTACAGCAAAAAAAATTTGTACCAAAAACAACGATGACTGCTATTTCTACTATTAGTCAATCTGCGCAAAATTTAAAGCCTATAATCAGGTCAACAAGGTGCAAATGAATACGCTTCAGCAAGAAATCAATGAGAGCATTCAAGCACATTGGGACTAGACGTGGACTGATAAAATCTCGGCAGTTATTGACTTAGAAGTCAGTCTTGTGATGCACTAGATGGTTGTTGAAACCCGCTCCAGTTCATCAGGAACTTGTTGGTGAAGGTGGTTTTCTTGCCTTTGATCCTGAAGACAAAGTTGAGCTGCTACTGAACTCACTTGAGGGTCAGTTCACACCTAACCCTTCGGTGAAAGTAGCAGAAAATGCGTATATCGAGTTCTACGTTGATCGAGTTTTCGAACAACAGGTGGTATTCAAGGCACAGCTTGTCACTTCGCAAGAAGTGAAAAGCATCATTCGCAAGTTAAGCAAGCACAAAGCCCCGAGCATGACGGTATTGGCAATATTGCCTTGAAGCATCTGCCAGACCGGGTAGTGAGTATATTGAATAGTATCTACATGCACAGGCACTTTCCCGGTCCCTGGAAGTTGGCGAAGGTGATTGTAATCCTAAAACCGGGGAACACGCATAGATTTGCTGCTAACCACGGGCCTATCAATCTGCTCAGTTGTCTTACTAAAGTGATTGAAAGCGCTTTACATAGAAGACTGCTAGATCACATCACTTCTCAAGATTTGCTGATCAAAGAGTAGTTCGGAATTAGCTCGGAACACAGGACGACTGCGCAAGTACTACGGCTTACATTACAGAATACATTACCCGCGGTTTCAATGAGAAGAGACATCGCTGCTGTGTTTCTCGACATTGAAAAGCATTCGGCAAAGTTTGGCACTCCGGAATGATGTGAAAACTGATATACACGGCACTCCCAGATGTTTAGGACCACCTCATCAGATCGCATCTGAGTTTCTATGTCAGTACCAAGGGAGCAGCGTCTACTAGTAGACTGCAGACTTTACCCTCTGCTAAACAGCTGGTCGAAATTATCGCTCGATACAAAGTGTGTGCTTTATCAGAGAGCATGAAATGCTTGCACGTATTCCAGAACAAGAAACTGCGAGCCGTAACTGGTACGCACCTCCTCATTCAAAATCTTATGATCGACACGGTAGATGAGTTTGTGTTGAGACAAGCTGATAAACTGTACGATGCTGGACAATCGCACAACATCTCTTTGATTAGAGAGCTTGGACAGTACGATACTCAAAATCCTTATTACAAGCACAAACACCCCAAGCTTCTGCTTGAGGTGCGAGTGTAAATAGTGCAACCTAACCTCGTCTGTGTCTGGAGGAATTCCTGGGCGACACATGACCGAGATAGGTTAGTATTCCCCAAATCAGCTGTGCTGAAGTAGGGCTGTAGCACATGAGTACTAATCCCGTAATTCGTTCTTATCACCGTTCAGTTCTTTATTGTACACCAAGTAATTACCCTAGGGTAAGAACTTGGAATAACTTTACCATTTTTTTCTATGTTTTAGGAAGAAGTTCAACAAGATGGAAGCCAGGAGACCAGTTGAAGTTAGAGACGCGTCGCATTAAATATAACCAGTAGAATACAGTTGTATAATTTATCATTGTGTAAACTGAACACTTTAAAATATATACATTTTAAACTTGTTCAACTGTTATTTGTGAACTTGTAAATATATTACAGTATTTTGTGTTTAACGGATAAAATCCCAACTGAACGATCTCGTAAAGAAGTCTGGGTCACAAATACGACATAGCAAAAGAATTTTAAGACCCAGCTTAAAACAATGTGGGTACACAATTCTATAAATATTTATGATTTTAAAACACCGCTACATTGTTATATTCAATGTTATTATATTTAATTGGTAAATTACTATATTTGCATGAAGTCCTAAGTGATCTATAAGAAATGTAATCTCCGCTAGAGGAACTGTGACCGATGGTTTGTCAACAACGAACGTGAATATATTAAGAGGACAAAGTACGAGGAAATGCCATCCATGCCTGTTGTTCAACGTGACACACTAATGTCATATCAAACAGTAATCAAGTTCAACCCACAGTGTCGTAGGTACGTAACTGATACGCTGTTTTGTTACGCTGGTGGGCAACATTTTACAAATTGTTGGTTATTTTATACGCGAACTTTTCTTAAATTGTAAGCATCACCAAATATGTAGGTTGATATAGCATTATAGAGATTTTACATAAGTACTAAGAAACATTTAGAGCATTATTTGCTCGATGCGAGGACGAGGTTATTAAATCATATACTAAGTATGATACGTTCTAAAATATGAGTAATATTTACCTAACTACATTTATGCATGCATTTTTTTCGAGTCATGCAATACGCATTTTTGATTATTCTATACATATGCAGTTGCATACATTTTCATTTTTGTGTATAAATCATTTAATTTGTCAAATACATCTAGCAGTTTACAATAGACTACTCTAATTTACCGAGTAAATCGTGTTGATGTAAATAACTCTATATTGCTAACCAATAAAATAAACAGAAACAGATCCAACAAAACAAATTAAATTAAAAGAGGCACATAATGGTTTAAGTCATAAATGAGTCGTTAAGTAAATAAAAAGAAAGTCCACTTGTTTGTAAACTGTTTGTGTAGTTGTGCCTTTACGAATACTGACAGAAGATTATAAACGTTCAAGCTTGACTAAAAAAAATGTCTATATTGAAGAGAGATGGGTATAAGGAGGTCGGATATAATCACTGCACTACCTCGTCCCATCATCATACAGATGCTGAGTGGATTTTATTGTTCTGTAGTTTTTATGAACATAAACCGCTCATTGAGTTTTATATAACTCCGTCAAGGTTGGAATTCTTTTCCATTCCAATTGTTTTCCAAAGTTGCTGAGTTTCCAAATACAATAGCACATATGATACCGTCGATAGAGTGCAACTTTAACGCTAATATGTTCGTTCAAAAGATAAGGAAATGAGGTCAATTTAGGGGCAAGTTGGTCAATATGTATCCCAAGTTAAATTTTAGTGTGTCCTAACTCAACGTGTAAACAGTTTCTTGTGTCTGGTGGAGTATATAACAATTGTTGTTTATCTTACATTAAGGTTGAGGTAGTTTTTCTGAAACTAGACAGAGAAAAATTATCTCTCTGATAGTATCCTCCAACTCACTCCAGGCCCGTGCCACAAGAGCAGAACGGCATACACTCTGGATCATTCGTATACATTATATCAGCTCCTCGAGAGATCGAGTGCCACACCATGTAAGCCATATGATTTCGGCTATTCGAATAGGATACCATAGCTAAGGCTTTTGACAGGACCAGGTGTTTTTGATTTACCAGTTATACAGTCTGTTATGGAATTTAGAACATTTATAATCGACTTCAAAGCTCTTCCTTAGTAGGAAGAGCGCCAATTGGTTTATAGTTTCCAAGCAATGTTTTGTCACCTTTTTACGGATAGATTTATCAAGTTAGGATACTGTTGTTTGAAATATTTCTAGTTTATTGTTAACATCCGAATATTGAATATTAATTTACTGGCGAATAAGTGATAGCTATCACAATTTTGACGTAAAAAATATATATTTTCGAGTAAGATACAAGTTGCGTCACTTCAACATATCTTAACAGCTGTTACTTTCAGTGTCATTATTTTATGAGAAGTTGGAGAAAAATTTGTTACTGTAGTAAATTGATTGTTTTATTCTGGCTTATGGCTTTTTCGTTAACGCATATAATGTGACAACAGCACATACTCGAATCCATTTCTTTCGCTGCGTGTAATTTATTTTTGTATCATATTGAGATAGTGATTTAGCAACAAAACTAAATATTTGCTGCTATTTTAGCCGATACACTGTGAAGAATATAGGGAATCGTAGATAGTTATAACATCGACGGTAGGTAACGCTGTTTATATCTATGTATGTAGCGATAGTTCAAATATGCAGTTACATTTTACAAATGTTTGCAGTTATGTGGATCTTTGTAGATATGGCAAGGAAGTAAAATATTATATTGTTGCGAATTTAGGGTTGAGTAGCTGCGTCGCTGGGCATCTTGTCCGCAGCATGTGCTTCGAAGCGATGACGCCATCCCATAGTCTAGAAAGACGGCGAATTCTCCCGCTTCAGTTTCTCGGGGACCCGCTCGTGGCTTCTGAGGAGCATATAAAAGCGGAGAGCAGTCAGAGTCGGTAGCTCATGAGTTACTATCAATTACAGTTGTCATAGTGTTAAATATAAATTAAATACTTTAAAATACGTACATTCTAAACTGGTTCAACTGATATCTGTGAACCCTTAAAAACGTTGCAGTGATATCAGGTGTGCGGTTTCAACAAATAATTACAAAATGAAACAAAAATAAATAAATAAAGTGTTGTTAGCAGGCTACATTTACAATTTAAAATAGTGTATGATAAATGGAAACGAGATCAACTAAGAAATTTGAGGACACAGAAGAGAAAACCGACCAACCAATGAACATGAATCAAATTCTGCTAATAATCAGGAACATTCTAAAACTTTAGAAAACACCTAAAAAACAATTCAAGACAAAATAGAACAAAGCTTGAAGAAAATTCTAGAAGTCTAAGAAGTAAGCTAAAAGAAAATTCCAGAAGAAAACCGTGGATCATTTGAAATAAAAATGGAACAGATTCTTGAAGAAAATTCTAGAATGTTTGAGACAAAAATCAACCAGAGGCTGGTAGAAAATTCTAGAAATTTGAAAGTCAAACTTGAAGGAAATTCAATAATGATAGAACATAAAAGTGAAAAGATGTAAAACAAAATATAAGCCCTCAGTGAAGAGTATGGTATCTTGAAAGGAGACATTGAAAAGTTCGCAAAGAAACCATTAACTACTGCATTGCAGTCGACTGACCAGAGGAGAAAGGTACCAAAATTTGATGGAAAATCTTCACACTTTTTAAGAGGCAATTCGAAAAGGCTACCGAATACAATGGCTGGGACGACACTGATAAGGTGACTAATTTTACCATTGTGTTACAAGGCCAGGTATTGTACGTCCTGCACAATATTTCCAAGAATAGCAGAGAAAACTTCGAAAATCTGGTACAGGGCCTAAAATTAAGATTTGGGGACAATCACTTGACGTCCATGCACCAAGTCCAACTAACGATTCGGTAACAAAAGTGTGGGGAGTAATTGCAAGAATATGCATCCGACATCGATATACTTACCAGACTTACCTACGGAGATATACAAGAAGATGCCGTCTGTAATCGCAGTCAATATGTTTGTTACTGGCCTTACAGACCTGGAAATATCCCTAGTAGTCCAGAATGGCCCGCAACAAAACCTGTGTAAAGCCGTGGGTACACCACTCAGATTTGAAGATGCATATTACCGTTATAGAGGAAAGTACATACGCGAAGTAAAAATGGAAGTAGCACCAGCTTAGGAAGTGAGTATTTACAAGCGAAAAGTTTTGAAAAGAGGGGCACGTTCGCAGACATTTTCGACTGAGAGTGAGGTGTCTGGAAACGTCAGCTAAAACCAGATACAGGAAAACTAAAAAACCGCTAATACTAACGGGCATATGCTGGTGGGCACGAAGAAAGGCGCCAGAATATCCAGAATACAGCATCATGTGAAAAGTCTCATAACTAATGGAAGTATTGGGAAGAAGAAGTGCCAGTTCACAATGTGGCGGATTTAGTTGAAGAAGAAATCCTCGAGTTGGATTTTATGAGCCGTCATGGAGCTGTTGATGTGAAGGATACATTACTGAAAATAGGAAGTGTGCCTTTCTGGTTCTAAGTTACCCAGTGTGTGCCTCCTATTTACCGATGATGTCATGATCCCGGCTATGACTGAACAAATACTCCAAGCTAAGGTTGAAAATTAAATGGATGATGGCAGGTTAGGTCTTATTGAATCTTGTGTGGAAAATCCAATCAAGAAGGGAGTTCTGATAAGAAGAGCTCTAGTTAGGTGCCAAGATGTAATTCCAGTTCGTGTCTTGAACACCAACAAGTTTCCTATAAATCTTAATAATGAAAAAGTCTGAGTTGCCCAATGTGAAGAAGATACAGTGCATCGATTATGTGAGGAAATTAAAAGCAGTATTGCCGACAATCTAAAAGATGTATCATCGGCAGTAGAAAAATAAGTGCTAAAATTCTTAAGGAAATCGCAAGACATATTTTCCATCGAAGAGGAAGTCTTTGGTCGTACCTTGGCACGTAACGTTGTACAACACAAGATTGACACCGGTAGTACCACCGCAATAAAGCAGCATCCAAGGTGGTTACCCCTGGGCAAACGAGAAGCAGCCGAAGATTTGCTGAAGAAGACGCATCAACAGGGCGTCATATAATCTTCCAGTAGTCCTTGGGGCTCACCAGTTGTTCTGGTTTCACAGAAAATGGATCTTTCAGATTTTGCGTAGAATTTAGAAGACTGAATGATGAAGAAATATTATTACCCTTTGCCAATAATAGAAGACACTTTGGATACCTTGGCAGGGTCACTATGGTTCTCCACTTTAGGCTTGAAGAGTTTATATTGGAAAGTAGAGCTAGACTCTAAATACCGATAAAAGATTGCTTTTACTGCATGATCAGGACTGTGGAAGTTCAGTCTCATGCCATTTGGACTATGCAATGTACCAGCAAGTTTTGAAAGACTTTTGGACCTTGTTCTCAAGAGTTTATTTTGAAGATCTGTCTGACTAATAGCCAAGGCATTTGAAGAACATTAGAAGAATTTGGAGGAGGTTTTTAGAAAATTTAGAAATACCCATTTCAAAATTTATATTGCAAAATTTTTCCAAAATATTCTGCGGCAGTAACAAACCATATGAATACTATTTCTGTTAATTTACAGGGGAAATTGAAGGGAAAACATAGGTGGAGAAGATATAATAAATTTATAAATTTTTAATAGATTGTTATAAATATACCACACTTGTATCTAGACATACAGTTTTCCCCAGGTTTAAAAAAAATACAAGAAAGACGTAGTAAGTATTAACGTAGGAAATAGAGCAAATAACAACTGAAAAGATGTGTGCAGGATTGTACAAAGTTCTTTAAGACATTAGTAAAGAAAATTAATAGAGAATATGAAGAAGAAAGGCAATAGCAACAAAACGGAAGCAATTATGATTTAAATTTGTAGAAAGTGAGAGGAAATAAGTATGAAAACAGGTAAAATCAAAAGTGAATTTATATATATATATATATATATATATATAAATATATAAATATATATATTTATATATATGGTACGGATATAAATATATATATATATATATATATATATATATGTGTGTGTGTGTGTGTGTGTGTGAGTGTATATGT